>JABUQX010061572.1:25000-34611 GCA_015478945.1 Trachelipus rathkii
AGTCTGCTAATTATATATATATATTATAATAATAAATAATATCATAAGTTATAATATATATATAATTATAACATATATATTAATATAATCATTTATAATATAATATATAAATAATATATATTATAGTATATAATATATATATAATATATATATATATATTAACTCATTATATAATATGATATATAATATATAATATATATTATATATATATAATATAAATATAATATATATACATATATATATATACTAAAAATACATAATTATATACTATAATATATATAATATAATATATATATAATATAATATATTTATAATAATATATATATATATATATATATATATAAATTATATATATATATATATAATATATATTAAATATAATAAATATATAATCATATATATATTAATATATACTCAATATATATATATTAATCATATATATAATTACTCCAGATTATAGCGAATACTACCTAATATATGTTCTATATATATATATTAATATGATGAGAAGATAGTGGAAATCGTATGCCATATTAGGAAGGAATGGTAGAGTTTGTGAATAGTGGATAGTTATATTAATCGTTGAGCTCTACATCAACTGACCAGGGATGCAACCCTACATTGAGGAGATGCAATATATAGTTAATTTTCATCGCTGATCCCGTGAAGCCCAAGGTTAATTTTTCTATCTGCGACGAGTTCTCGTTAAGTATATATAAAAGGTGGCGTTAAGTACTTGAGGTGACTTTATCTTTTCAGATCTATGTCAATATGTTCTCCTAATCCTAACTTTCCTCTATTCTCAGTGACATGCTTGACGTGACACCTTATACCCAGATTATATGATGAGTAGAAAGTATGTGGGTTGATGTTATAAAATCTGTATCGCACTAATATAATATATATTATATTTCATATATATATCATAAAAATAAATACTAATACATATATTAATATATATTATATATATATATACTATAATAATAAATTATATATATACAATATATATTATAATATATATAATATATATATATATATAAATATATATATATATATATAATAAATAATATATATATTATATATATATATATATATATTAATTTTATAAAATAATATTATATAATAATAATATATAGTATATATATATATATAATATATAATATAAATAATATATTAATAAATAATTAAATATATTATATTATATATAATAAATATATAATAATATATATATATATATTATATATTTATATATATAATTATATATAAATATATAATATATAGGTACATGTGAGCTGAGATGACCCCGCTATAATTGCTGATATTACTAAGATTGATTAATAAATAAAGTATAAATATGACTAGTATATAATATTGAAATACAGAATAATTATGCTTTTCTAATAGATCAGTAGTATATGAAATAAGCACTCATGAATGTATCCATATTCCTTTTTTATATAAATTATTTTATTAACTAAAAATTAGTAGGTATATATATGATAATCTTTAGAAATACCTTGTCAGAATCTCTAAGTGCGAATTTGTAGTTTTAAATTATTATTATCTTAGAGTTAACAGTAAAATTTTTACAGTTATCTAAATATAAAATTAAAAATGATAATTACGCTTATAATAATTATAGATTAATTAAATATTAAATGATATAAATTAACAGTTTTACTAATATAATACTTAATAAGGAAACAACAAAATCAGAATAAAGACCAGGAAATTAATCATCCGAATATATATAATAAACCGCTTATTAGAATCAGCGTACTCCGTAACTTATATATATGCAAATCTTATGATATTATAAAAATCTCATAACGAATAACCCTCTAAGTAAGTGATAGACCGCATTGATACCAGGGCGGGTAGGTCTCTTCGGCTCATCTATATATAGTGGATACGACATATAATATAGATGAGTAAGAGGACTTACGTTCCCCTCCATCACTTAGTCCCCACATCGGCTCGAGCCCCTACTAATGTGAATATAAAATATAGTATTATTCCTTGAACTTCAATTTTTATGAGTAGGCTCTCAGATAGCCTCACAATTGTAGGTGTCAGAGGACGTAAACGACTATTATATATACATATAATAAGCATTTATACGCTGATTCCTAATATGTAATATTGTTTTTTGTAAGTTATATGTCGTACTTTGAGTGAGAGAGTTTTATTTTTTTTTATTTTTTATTTATTTTTACAATATCTTAGGTTAATAAAGCATATAACGTTGAGTAATATCCTAAAATGTATATATTTTGAGTATATTTACCTAGTATATACATTATACTAATACTAATTTTCATAGAGTATTATCATAACACTGTGACCCTTTTATTCATGTGAGTTAAATGTACTACTCCTAATTAAAAAAATAAAAATTATTTATATTAAAATGGTGAAAAATGTTTAATAATAGTATACCTCAATAAATATACGTTAATCACTAATATAGATTTTTGTTATATATATCACTCACGCTCCTATTACCTTGAGCTATCTCCTCTCTCTACTATCTCTCACTAATCTCTCTCATCTCTCTTATCTATTACTCTCTCTCTCTCTCTCACTCTCCTACTCACTCTCTCTCTATCTCACTTCATCTTACTCTCTCACATTCATCTTATCTCTCTCCTCTCTCTACTAATCTACTCCCCATCCTCATACTCCTATCTCATCCTATCCTATCATACTCCTCCCATCTTACTCTCTATCAATCTCCTCCTCATTATCTCATCTCAATACCATTCATCACTATAATTAATATATATAATTAATATAATAAATAATATATAATATATATATAATAATAATAGTATATATATATATATAAATATATTATATAATCTAATATATATATATATATTTATATATATATCAAATATAATTAAATTAATTAATATATATACAATATATATATATTGTTATAATATAATACATCTAAAATACTATTTATAATATTAATAATATATTATAATATATATATTACTAATATATTAAATATTAATATTAATACTAATATATATATAAATATATATAATAATTATATATATATATATATATATATATATAATTTATATATAATATATAAATAAATAATATTATTAATAAATATTATAATATATAGTATATATATATTACATAATATAATACTATATAATAATATAAATATTAATATATTATAATATATTATATATATATATTAATTATAATAATAATAATATAATAAATATATAATTAAATAATATATATATATATATATAATTAATATATATATAATATATATAAATAAAATAATATAAATATATATAATATATTAATAATATAATTAATTATAAAATATTATATATTAAATTACAATAGTAATATATAATATATATAATATAATAATTAATATATATATTAATATAAATATATTATATAAATATATATTATAATAAATAATAATTATATATAATATATAATATATAAATATATATACATATATAAATATATATATCATAATAATATATAATTAATATATTAATATATATTATTAATAATATATTATTAATTATAATATATTAATAATATATATAATAATATATAGTATATAATATAATTATTAATATATAAATATATTATATAATATATTAATAAATAAATATATATATTATAATTACTAATATATATATATATATATATATATAATATTATAATTAATATATATAAAATATTAATAATAATATATATATAATATATAAATATATAATATATATATATATAATATATATATATTAAATATAATATATATATATATATAATAAAATTAAATATATATAATAATATATATTTCTTACTACTATATATAATATATATATATATAATTATAATTAATATATAATATATCATATATATATATATATAAATATATAGTATATATATATTAATATATTATATATATAATATATATAAAATATATATATATTATATATTACAATACTATATATATATATATATATATATTATATATATATAATATAATATATATATAATATATTTTATATTAATTTTTATTATAATGTAATATAATTCTTAATAGCATAGAGAGTTTTGAAAAAACATCCTATTATTTCTTACCTCTACTTTCCAATCCCTTTTCGATGTGAATTTCAATCTACGCATTTTACAATTATAGAACTTTATCGGACCTCAAGTAATCCTGGTGGCAAAGAGTCATTTTTCAATAAAAAGACCTCAAGGAAGAAGAGTAAATCAAAACTACAGAATAATTATATATATTTATTACTATCAAACTTAAATAAAGCCCTATAAATTCTCAAATAGTGCATTCTGACCTTGATCGAAGACGAGTGGATATTTATTTTTCTTGATGTAATAAAGCTAACTTAATTAGCTACATTTTCCCATAGGTTTAATTTTTAATTAAACCCTATTAATTTAAACACTATGTTATCTTCTAACTAACAGACCAAAATAATTAATCGCAAAGATGATGAATAAGTCACATAGTCTGGTAATTATAGGAATACTTTGAGCATATAGAAAGTAAGGGTAAATAATATTAACCTGAAATTTGAATCGGTTTAATTCTGCTTAATCACACAAATGTTTATTTGGCAGAAAATTGGTTTAAAGTTTTGTAATATTAATAATAATATTAAGAATATTTAATAAATAAATAATTAATATATATTTAAATAAATCATATAATATAATATATATAAAAAAAATAAAATAATAAACATTTTGTATAAAAAATACAACTTCACACTGCACTCATTCCTCATGTGTTTTCAAAAGATTCTCGAGGATTTTAAATGTACGCACAAATATGAAGATCACCAGAATATATTGGACATTTCATAAATTATAGTATATATATAATAACATTATATAATTTTTCATTTATGTATAGAGACAACTAATTTGCGAAAGAATTAATGTTATATTCACTGTCTCCTGTCATTATTCAGTCAGTTTCGCGTAGAACAACTACATTGATTTCTAAGGATAAGTATAGAATTATAATATGTCATGCGAATTAAGAAGCATATATGGTAAATACAACGCCGTACTCAAATCTCATAGTCCATTGTTTTATTATAATAATTGAATAGATTATATATGATTCTGAGATTTTAATATTGTATTTTTCTATTCTGTGCGTAAATCTCACTTTTCACGTTAAAAAAACATTAAGACACTTGTATTTACAATGGCAAAGAGATCTGGAGAAGATCAATAGATAAGGAGTGGAGTTACCTCCATTGATGTTTGCAAAAACTGTTCAAGTGTTCCTGTCAAGATGGCCTAAATAGAAATATGTACACAGAAGTAGTTGCTATTCGGTGTTCAATGGTTTGGAGGGGAACCTCAAGATCCACACAACAGCTGTTAATCTTCGCTGCGTTGATATAAAAGGTATTAATTTGCATAAATAAATCAATATTAATGCTTTTGAGCCTCATTAATAAAAACATGCCAAACATTAAAACACTTGGAAATATGATATAAACATTTATAAAATACACCTTTCTAAAACAAATGCTATATTTTTTATAAGTATATCTATTTCATATTTCTCTTCTTCAGGTCACAGCAAGAAGAGTGGGAAGTGTATTGTATACCCTGACTTGAGATCAGTTATGCGTCCAGTGCACCTTTCAAAAGAGATTCCACCTCCTGAACCGCCTAAAGAGATGCATCTATCCTCTAATTCAGAGGACTATCCAGAACTCTTTGACTATATGAAATCAGATGAGCCATGTGAAGAACAATAAAAATTCAAAAACCAAAGCTTTCGGTCACGGCCGATTTAAAACGATATAGTGATGTTGATATCAACAGCAGACAAAGCGAATTACATGCTTCTCGCTTCAGAAGATATTTACTAATAAATGGACGAGAGGATTACAAAATTTAGACTTCGTTCGGAAGCTTTACAGCAACTTTTTTCAATGGAGAATAGCTTATGCTTCTGCAACGACATTCAAGGGTTGTTTAACGATCTAGACGTTGTCTACCATGCAGAAGAATTGAGATTGTTTATCGACGCATCACTATACAGCACTAAGGCTGTTCCATTACATAATGACAATATATTCCCATCAGTTCCCATTGCATATTCTGTAATTTTAAGGGAAACCTACGAAAACTTAGCATACGTATTAAGCAAATTCACTACAATGAGCACGAATGGCTTATATGCGCTGACTTAAAAGTAGTTGCGCTTCTAAATCGACTGCAAACTGGCTATACAAAGTATATGTGCTTTCTTTGCAAATGAGATAGTAGGGCAAAAGCAGAGCACTATATCCGCTCAGATTGGCCTCCACGGGATGTAGTGAAACCAGGTTCTCACAACGTTATTCGGGAACCACTTGTCAAAAAGAAAAAAATTCTTCTGCCATCACTACATATTAAGTTAGGTCTTATAAAACAACTTGTTAAAGCTTTTAAAAACTTGATTCACAGCCCGCCATAGTCTGTTTGCTAAAATTGCAAGTTTCGTGAGAGAGTTAAGTGTTGCTAATGTGAAGAAGGGGATATGTCTCGGACCGCAAATTATCGTGAAACTCTTGTCGTTGACAACGATTTGACGGAAACAATGAATGTAATACAGTTGAATGGCCTGGAATAACTTTAAAGGAAGCACCTTTTTGGAATGGCCTAGCGTCGCCAAAAACACGACTGAAAACTACAGAGCCACTTATGAACGAATTCAATTCAAGCATATACAAAAACTTGGTTGTTATATGTTCCTAAAGGATTACATTATCTAACTACCCTTAACATTTTATCCATCTAATACACTTACATCTTTACATAGCACCCCTGAGAATGTTCAGATGTTAGCGAACGAAACACGGAAACAGTAAATCATCAGCGCGAGATATTTGCATTGCGAAACATAGATTACAATGAAAATAGAACTATCCTGCCAACCTGCTTGCAGATTTTTCTAGATGCTAGAAATGCTCTTTATAAGTGACTGAAATCAGTATGCTACACTAAAAAGGAAACAAATAAAGTAGGAAATTAAAGCTTTAAAATTAACTTTTTTGTAAATAGATGTCTTTTAATTATCTAAATATCTGAATATGCAATAAAACCCAATCTTTTCTCATAATTTTTATTTTATATGTAACATACAAATCTCTTTTGTTTTATAGTTTCAATGCATGTTTGAACGTTTTATTCTCAATTGCGCAAAGAATTGGTAGGTATCGTAATAAGAAAATACTGAATACATATTTGGATTTCCGGCTTTCAAAATGCTTTATACTATTTAATAATATGTTTATTGTATTTGCGTTATGAAAATTTTTTTTCTTGTTGGAACAGTGCTATTTTCTCAATCAACTTAAGCAAGTTATTTCTATTCAAAATCATCGCAATTGTTGCTAATATATAAAATGTATCAAAGAATATTTCGCCTTTTTAAAAGTAGAAAAATGTTATTGGGCCACTGAAGAGTTAAGGAGATGATTTTATTAACGCACTCGGAACAACATACAACAAAAACATAATAAAAAAAAAAAAAAGAAAATGTAAAATAAAAAAATATAAAAAAAAAACAATAAAAATAAAAAAAAAATATAAAAAAAAAAAAAAAAATATAACACCATATTACAAGATAATTTATTAATTAATGATATAGGACGTATTTAATCCAAAATTTCTCTTCCACTGAGGTAGCAAAGGGGCTGGAACCCTAATCCTATCACATTTATCCCTTATCCAGGCGAATGTTGAGAAGGTGATATTAATACGGTTTAAGCCCATACTTAATAGTAATAACAGTGATTGTGGTGATTAATGATTATAAATCAGATAATTAATAATATAATGATAATTAACTGATAATTTAATTGAAGTGCCGAAAATCAGCTGATAAAATAATTAATTAATATATAGTGAAATATAAATATAACCCAAACATGTATATCATAATAAACAATGTGATTTGTACACAATGAAACAACCATAATAACTACTCTTGGGTATGCTAATGTTAAATGAAATTTATTAATATAGTAATAGTAGAGTAAAAATATAATACTTATTGATGAAATTATATGTTAGGCATAAACAATTTTACTCTATTAAAACATAAGTGCAGTGCATCATAATAATAATATTATTAATTAAAATAATAGTATTACTGGATGATTAATAGTGAACAATATATCTTTAGCAATTTAAAAATAATAAGTATTAATTGATGATATAAATCCTGGTATGTATAATTAATAATATAGTATATATTTTTTTTTTATTTTTTTTTTAGTATTTCATATTTATTATATAAAAGCGCACCGATAGCTCCGAGTGCACATAGAGCACTCGCCAACCAAGCAGGGTCCCAGCGTTCGCCAAACTGTACGCTCGGTGGGAGAATAGAGTGAGCTACTCTCTATGACTTGGCGTCCGTCTCCTCGTACGATTAAAAAGGAGTACACTCCTCCTGATTAGGGCTCTCCCGTTCCGGTGTTTATTTCGTAAAAAAAAAAAATATATATATTATTTTGCCTTGAACACTACTATTGCCTACTGGATTACGGGTGATCGCAAACTTGACGTACATATTTTCAGAGGCATATTAGTCAGAAATGTAGCAAAAAACAATAGAATAAAATTATAAATAATTTATCCATAAAATGTATTTATCAATTTGGAATTTGAGGAAGAGACTGGACCATCCGATTTGTTGAGATCTTAATATATTTGGGACAACAAACTTAAATTAGGTAATAAAATTTGATCTATTAGATTAGTATTATTATTGAGTATAGATTTCGTCAACACTTGATCAACACGCTAAGTTTAATATATACTTAATTAAATATATTATTTACCTAATTTTTAAATCCATCAGCATTCTTTAATACATTTTTTTGTGAATATTATTTTATGATTTTATTCATTGATATTTTGTTCATTTAATTCCGTCTTGGAGTTGGAAATTAATTTGTTACCAGCATCATGCATCATCGGCTACTAATGAAACAAGTCATATCTTTCTACTTCGGAATTTTCCTTTTTTTTTATATTTTCATGCAATGCTTGAAATACTCCAAAGTATTCCTCAGCTAACTAGTTAAAAGAAACACCGCATCAGTCCCTTATGAATGGTCCTTCCCTCTTAGACTACTAGCAAACCCTTGTCTCACTCTGACAAAGACTATCATAACCTTATTCTTGCGTGCTTAAACCAATCCACGATTCATAATCACCGGTGAAATATTGTCAAACTCACTGGACTGCTGGCCAAAGATCCTTGGAGAGTTTGTTAACTAGAATGACCATTGGACTATTGAATCCTCCTCGACCATTTGTTCTCCTTCCTTACTTTACAACGAAAACAGGGAAGTCGATTGGACACTTATCTACACCATCTATCACAATGTTCACTCTCGTATCAGCAAAATGATCACAGAGAATATTCTGAAGTTTACCAGACACAGCAGAATGCTGAACTGATGAACTCTGTACCTCTCTATTTAATTGAAACAACGCTAAGACTAAGTAGTTTAGGATTACATCACAGTAGCTAAAAAACAGTTGTTTACAAACAGTTGTCCTTGACATGT
>JABUQX010061574.1:0-15000 GCA_015478945.1 Trachelipus rathkii
ACATTAATTATTATTATTATGTACATTATTATTATTATTTATTAATAATTATTAATTATATTATTATTATTATTATTATTATTATTATTATTATTATTATTATTATTATTATTATTATTATTATTATTATTATTATTATTATTATTATTATTATTATTATTATATTATTATTATATTTATTATATTATATATTATATTATTGTTTATATATTACCATATTATATCTTATTATGATGATATAGTTATTATATATTATTGTTGTTCGTAAAATAATTTATTATTATCCATTACTAATTATTATTAATTGTATTATTATTTTATTATTATATATTATTATTATTATTGATTATATTATTATATTACTTATTGTATATTAATTATATTATTATTATTATTATTATTATTTAATATTATTATTATTATTATTATTATTATTATTATTATTATTATTACTCCTTAACATTATTTATACGTATCTTGCAAATTGGTCCAGGCTGAAACGAAGAAATTCGTATCTTTAAAATCACTTTCAGTTTTTAACGACTGAGTGAATCGAGGACCTCCGGCGAATAGATAGATAATAAAAATCAAATTGATGAATATCCAAGTCAAGCAAAATTAATTAGTGATTTTAATATGAAAATAAATTTTTACTAAAATAAAAATAAAAACAAAATATAAAAATAAAAATAAAAATTAAAATAGAAATTAAAATTATAATTATATAATTATAATTCCATAATTATAATTATTATTAAATTATAAATTATAATTATAATTATATAATTTCATAATTATAATTATAATTATAATTATAATTATAATTATAATTATAATTATAATTATAATTATAATTATAATTATTATTATAATTATAATTATTATTATTATGTACTTATTTTATTATTATATTCATATATTAAATAATCTTAATTATTAATTTTTACTAAATTATTCTAATAATCTATATTAATGTTATTATCTATTACATTATTATTTTAAATATTATTTATCGTACGTTCTTTTTTTAACGTTTATTTTTCTTACCTTCTTATTTCATTTTTACTATTATATTCTTTTCTTAATTATTATATTATTATGCATTATTATTATATTATTTTATATATTATTATTAGTTATTATATTATCATCTATTATTATATATTATTTATTTATTGATCTATTATGATCAAAAAAAAAATTATATTATATATATCCCTCTCGACCATTTCTAAAAACTTATTATAAATGTGCCTTTGCAGCACTTTAAAAATCTAATCTACTTCCCGTGGCTGCATAAAATTAACTTTCAAGTAAAACACGTTTCATTTTGAAGTGTCATTCTCACACATATTCTAGTGATATAGTCTGATAATTGTTTTGTTACACAAGACACTGAAAACTGTATGCACTTAATTTAGCTATTTTGTATTTCTTTTTCTACTTTTTCTACATAATAACCTACTTTAAATATATTCTTCCAATTGCATATTTTTTTTTTTACAATTGTCACCACCGCTCACGGGCTAAGCCCTATTTAAGGAGGCGGTGTAAACTCAACAAAAAAATCAACTAAAAACGCAAATACGCATATGAGCACAGACGTGGCTTTAAAGTAAGGAGATTAAATTGAGTAGGGAAACACAGAAGCTGGAAAGAGAATTCAACAAAACAGAGGTGGCAGGCAAAAGAAGGACGCACACAGCAACGAACGTTCTGAGTGGCCCTAATATCACACAAAAAAACTCAGTGTTCCGACAGACACCCCTTGTGCGAAAGGTGTGGCACGCGATTGGAAAGCTCCCTGAGCACTTGCCGCTACGGTACCTATAGAAAAGAGATAAAGCACCAGCATTTCGCCACAAAGACAGAGAGTCAAGTGAACTAGACAGTTTATAAAGTCGTTTATTGCCTTGACTACGGACCCTATTCCAAAACCGGTGGGGAAAACCTGAGCCCCCAAATAGATTCATTTAATCCATACAAGCGCGGATGAGACCCATTGATATAACTGAGAACTGTGAAAGAGGAAAAAAGATTATCCAGTCTAAGCAGAAACTCCCATTTCTTGAGGCCGCCCTTACAAACCGTGTGATGTGGGTTCCAGACATTTTTTTCTGTTTTATGTTAAAGCAAGGATGTTTATTTGTTCAACAGAAAGGTGAAAGAAACCGTCGAAACGAGATAGAAGAAGTAGGTGTCTTAGAGAGAGATTGTTAGAACAGTTGGGTTAAAAATTAAATTTCTCTAAGTTGAGACGACCCCTCCGCGAAATTCTATCCAGATCCAGCGAGAATTGTAAATTACGAAAAGATTATAATGATCGAAAAGCAATTCTAGAAGCAAAAAGAAGGTAGGCAGAATTGAAATGAGTTGAAGAATGAAGTCATATGCATGCATATGAGGATAGAGTTAGATGTGCCGACGAGATCATTAATGAAAAGCAAGAATAAATTAGGAGATAAGACATTAACCCCTGAAGAAGCGACACTATGACAGAAAACGAAAGAAGAAGTCGCCCATTCAACCAACCACCGTTATTGACGATTTGAAAAGAAAAGCTACACATAAGTATCAAAAAGGAGGAAAATCCCAAGGAGGAAGCTATGAGACAGTAATGCATTTAGCCATACCCGGTCAAATGCTTATGAATATATCAAAGCGCCAACCATGGGAGTCTTCCCCGTGAATTCCTAAGGCGAAAACCATAAATTGTATAGATAGGAAGTACTATCACCAGCAGCGGAACATTCGAACGCCGAAATCCGTAACGGGCGATCGGAAAAAGAAGAATGAGATTCCAAGAATGTCTAAGAAATGAGAGTTAAGAAAAGTTTCAAAGATCTTAGATATAAATACAAGTGAGAGCTATAGTGGATGGATAGTTAGAAGGATCAGAAGCGGCTTTCCTTTATGGTCGGAATAAGTTGACATATGCGTCGAACTTCCCAACACTGAGGGGAAGTTGCTAGGATTGAGACAATAAAGATATATAGATTGAAACGAGAGGAGGGGCCAGACACGGAAGCACACTCCCAAAAACTCAAAAGGATGCCATTCCGGGGCCACCCGGCCTTCCTAACGTTCATAGATTTCAGGAGCCTGTGCAACCCGATCAAAGTAATCTCAGGCAAAGCAATTAGGACAACCTGAAGAAGAGAAGATTAGAAGAGAATGCCAAATCGTCCAGGTAGTTAGAGGAAATAAGAGCCGAAAAGATTGCCTTTCAGTTGGAGAGTTAGCAACAGATCCATTCACTGATCGAATAAACAGAGAAAAGGAAGCATTTACGAAGATTGATGAATGTTTTTGCAAATGAGGCCAGAAAGATTTTGCAGTAGGAGAACCTAGGAGGTTAGCGCGCTTTGATGAAAGCCAGCTTTTGCTCGTGAAGAAGTATCCCTGCAACGATTCTAGCGAATGACAATTAAGCGATGAGGCATAGGAGACACAGAATTGTTTCCACCCAGATTTACGATTATGCTCTAGCTGAATGGTCAGAGAAACAAGTAACATCGAAACCAGGGATTAATTGGAAAGCAGAGAAAGAGATTTAGCGACAAGAAGCGAATGGAAACATGCTCATCCATCAACCGACTACAGCTCCCAACCTTGTCGGCAGACAGCCAAGGCGCCACCAGAGACCAAAGCAGTCATTCCCAATTAATAGATAGAGCGTAAGAAGCGAGGGCAAAGGCCCCCCAAACGACCCGATCAAAGTGCCAAGAAAAACGAGTAGGGCAGGATGGTGACTTGCTGGAGAGAAAAAAAAGTATTAAAATTAAAGATATAAGGTTGGTCAGATTACCAATAGGAGCGAAGTTCGTGATATTATAAGAGAGAAGGACCATATTACTACGATAATCACTTACAGACGACAACTCTACACTTGATGGTTATCTCATTTAGCTCATACATTTCTAGCTCTAGGAAACCACAGGTTTTACTCACCCAAGAACTTATCCCTCCTTTGTGTCAATAGTTTCATCCTCTGATTAGTTTGGACATCTTTTTGCTCCTTATCCTACCAAAATTCTGATGGGAACGAAATTAAAACAATTTCGCGGAAGCAACTGAAGAAACATTGAATAAAATCCTCTCCTCTTATCAAATGAGTACAAATGATTTGCATAAAGCCGTGAAAATACCTGAAAATTATTGTAATACAAGCATTAAGAGGGCCTTACAAAACACCATGGACAAACTAATTGCAACCTCCTTTCCATTCCCTTAGCTAATAATTCTTGATTGGTCCTCACTAAGACCTACTAAAAGACTAATAGAACAAGGTCGCTATAATTTGCGCTTATCAGGTTATGATTATGGATTCAACCGCTGCCTAAAGAAAAAGAGAAAGGTGCTCCAGTACTTAATTAAAAAGAAACTTTAAAAGCAAAAAAAAACTTCTCAGTCATTAGACAAATTGAACAAGGCCTATGAAGTCACTGATATAGATACTGGTTTCAAAAAATTTAGCTGTATGTTTAATAATAGTATATAATAATATATATATAGTATATATATATATATAATATAGTATATAATAATAATATATATATAATATAATATATATTATATAATATATAATATATATATATAAATAAATATATTATAGTTATATTAATATATATATATATATATATAATAATTATATTTATATATATATATATATATATATATACCTACTAATCATATATATATAAATATATATATATATAATAATAATATATATAATATATATATAATAACTATTTCTCTTTCTTTTCTGCATCTTACCTCTTTGCCCCAGAATGGCGTAAGGGGCGCTACAAGCATAGAAAGAAAAAGCAAAGTGAGAAGCTCGTCACAGACAGAGAAAATCCACCCTAGAGCATACATGGACCGCGACGGACCCTCACTATGTAAAATCGTCAAATGTAAGCGGTTCATCCCAGGTGGGACCAACAACCACATGCCCCCCATTAACAAACCCCGCCATTACTCTCCTATCATGCACCTTATTCTCGCCTCATGCCAAACTCACTTTCTCTCCTTCAGACATTCGTCACCGACTCAATCCACTTTCTTCCTTCGTTCCTCCCAGCCGGTCGATTTCCCAACCACACCATCCACTATAGCATCACGCTAAAGCAACCACTTTCATTCATCCTTCCACATGACCAAACGCATCTCAACATATATTCATTTATTCTCTCATTACCCCTTTCTTCACACCCACACAAACTCCTTAATACGTTCATCCTCATTTTATAATTCTTCACACCTAGCATCCCTAGATGTCCCATCTGAAAACACATTCAACGTAGATCTATACATTCTATTCACAGAACCATTAGTCTCACTACATACAATAACACAACAAACAACATTACCCTCATGTAAAGACTCTAGCGCACTCAATACTTAGTCCTTTACATTCACCAACGATTTAATTGCACCACCACCTTCCCTGCCATTCACCAACTTCTAACAACTTCGCATCATCCCCTTCCCTTCTCATCCACACATACTCTAAATATTATAAACTCAGACAACCTGTCCACATGCTTCATCATCTAACATAACTTCACACTGTAGGACTGTGCCTCACTCTCACCAACCATACCGAACAATCTTATCACGTTACTTTCCCAAACCCTCTTTACATGACCCTGCACAAATCTCTTCTAACCGTATCTTCTTAAAAACTTACTCTTCAGATGTCGCCACCACCAGAAAACGCACCAATCCAATCCGCATATAATAAGTAAGGCCCCATTCCCAGCCCCTCTCCATTCTCCTGCATACTCAACACCATTTCTGCCATCCCCACCTTGAATTCTCATAACCCCACCATAATATATATATATATATATTTACTAATATATATATATATAGAATATAATAATATATATATATATTATATATAATATAATATATATAATATTATATACTAATAATATATATATAACATATATATATATATAATATATTATAAAATAATAAATAATAAGTATATATACTTCATATATAATATAATATATATATATATAACTATATATTATATTATTATTATATATATATATTATATAACTAAATATAATATATATAATTATATATATTATATATAATATAGGAATATATATAAGTATAAATAATATATAATATATAATAATATATATATATATCTTACATATAAAACTCACAAAGTTTTCTAAAGATAAACACAAAAAGAAAAAACCAGAAATATTAAAACAGACGGAAGCGTTGATGTTTGTGAATGAAAAAGAGTTATAGTGTGGAAAAAATAGTTCTAGTAGCTAATAAGATAACTAGCTTGAGATATTCTAAACCACCCTTATTCACAGTTAGTAGAACAACAGAATAAAAGATTGTCTGCCCAAAGATGGTTCTAGTGAGAAAGTTCGTGTCTCTGACTGATCATTTTCAAAATGAAAGTTATTGAACGTGAGTAATCAAACAAAAGAGATGATCAGTCAGAAGAAGAAAGTAGAGAGAGAGATAATGAAAAGAAAAATGAATTGGAGATGGAGCAGAACCCTGAGGAATGATGCAATTAATCTATTTAAAGAATGAAGAGAGAAGGCCAAATAGAGAATAATAGATAAAGAAAGAGGGAAGTTTAAAAACCAAAGATTTGCTCCAGACTCTAAAGAATGCTTTCAATATGTTTATCTCCACAGTAAAAGAAAGGTTTACAAAGACATTGTCCATGCTCGGAAGCTCAAGTTTTAAGAACCACAACGGGAGTACCATTAAGACCCTACGAATTCTTAGTGCGAAGCTCAGAGAGAGCAGAAATAACATCTTAAGATGAAATTACAAAATTAAGCATAAAGTTTGGAGGAGTTAGATTAGCTCTGGAATCGACTAGAGTGGAACCATAGGCAAAGTTTTACGCTAAAACATCAGCTTTAGCAATAGGTTTAACTGCAATTAATTGTGCCGTAGAAAGATACTAGAGGAAAAGAAGAAGAAGCAAGTTTAGAGTTGACTTTCTATGCAAGGTACCAGAAAGACGATAAGAAAGATTAACCAGAAAGATTGTTGATTTTGCAAAGAGAAAAGAGTTTTTAGTTACGAAGAATAGGTTTTACGCGATTTCTTGATGAATTATAAGCTGGCTCAATTTATGGAGTTTAAAGACGACGGTAATTCTGAAGGCAGCGTCCCAGATGCTAATAACACCTAGATAACTAGCAAACTTAAATACGTTTTTAAGGTTTAGTTTAGTAGGGATATAATAAAAAATATATATACAATCTGAAATAGATTAAGTCGGACAAAAAATATTTAAAATTACAAATTCAGTATCATATATCCTTTTTTCAGTAAAAGTTCTCTAAATGTGGTTTTCGCGTAATTATTCATATTTGGCTATAAAGATGAACTATGCATTTATAGAGTGCTTTTATACACGCTTGAGATTACTTATACTGACATATATTCTTCACCGTTAGTAAACTGTTCAGTGATGTCGAAAGCTTTATGGCGGCTGCCCAAATATTCTGTATTATATTAAATCTCGAGAAAGACTAGTCGTTTTTGTAGATATTCAGCTGCAGACAATAGAAAAAAAAGACAAGCATACAGCATATATGAAAAATAAAATAATTAATAACATACAATTTATTGAGAATGATATTATATTCTTATATAAGTATATATATAATATATATGTAATATATTATAATTATAATTTAATTATTATTAAATTAATAATATATATATATATATACTATATACAAAAAAATAGAAATTATACGTATTAATATTAAATAACTAATATTAATATAAATACATATATATATATATGTGTGTATTACAATTATATACTATATATTACAATTACACATGATAAAAAAAACTATATATAATAATTATATATGATATTATAATATATATTAATTAACTATTATAATTATTACATGGCCAAAACATGCATTGGGTGGAATATTTTTAATAAAAATATAAAAGGGCTAAATTTTATATAAATAGATTTGACGGACTTTTTTATACTTATTATCTAAATGCATCCATAAGAAGAAAATAAAAAACATATTTAACGCTTGTAAATTATATATATCACAACAAAGTATGGTGTGGCATGTATCTTGCAACGAATTGGACGTGAATTTAGTTGGATATCATTTTAGTATATATTCACGTATTCTAAGCTATTTATGACTTATCCTATACTCCTTTCTATCATGGAGGAAGTTTATGGTATGTGTTAAGCGCGAGGAGTATTATGTACACCTTTAGATTTGTTATAATAGTGATTGACTAGTTTATTATATTTATTTAATTTTTTTATAAATAAATAATGAATACCTTCAACTGAAAGTATTTATTGAAGTTTATAGTCAGACATAGGATCGTCCACGGATTGGTCAGTCTTACAGAATATTAATTTTGAGTCTAGTAGAATCCAATATATAAGTGTTCATGTATAAAAATATAGAATGAAATCAAAGGAAATGTGGAATTTTATAAATACAAAGAATGGCATCTTGCCAACACAATGATATACACAAAAGCCCTGAGACAATTTGATCGAATAAGACTGGGGGTTTTCATACTCCGAGAACTATGGTATTGTAAGGAAAAAGAAAATATTTCAATTTTTCACTATATTTCAAATTATAAAATAAAAAATATTGAGTTTGAGGTTAAACATCTATGGACACACACGCCTTGAGACACAGATAACTCAAAAAAGTCGCAAGAAAAATGAATGTATGACATAATAGTATAATAGAAAAATCATTGAGTAGCAAGCTACCACTGCTACGGACAGAATAGAGAGATACGTTCAAAACTCTAGTGGCATTTTATGCCACATGTGCGTGAAAGTCAAAGTGAATTTAGTATAACCCACAAGAATAAGGTATACTCTGCCAAAAAGTTTTGAATTAATCGAAAGGAGAGAGGGATTTTACTATAAATAACTTATGAGAGAAATCCTTGAAGCAAATATTGAGAAAATTCTGAAAAGAATGACTAAAGTCACTCATATTAGATTGAACGAGATATTAAAACACAAATCACACATGACATACGTTTTAAGTCGAGACAGCAAAAAAAGAGACGTACACTTAGATTTTCTGGTGTAAACTTTATTTAGAAATTGATGTAACACAGGCGCACGAATTAATTCGGCCTTATGCCTCGAGAAACACATATTCATTGACCGCGAGCAAAGAGTTTTATGTAGCATGTCAGGTTAAACGTCTTTAACGGTGGGCAGTAAAATGGGATGACCAAATGATTAGCTATGGGAATCCCTTCCTTTTATTGGGGTAAGGCTCACATATTTGGCTCTCAGCCATATATAATGGTACGAGCCCGCAGGCTCTATGATAAAAGTATAACTTTATAATGCAGTCACATAATATATTACAGTCATTTTATTGATTCTATATAAACGACAATTAATCTAGCCATACGTACTAATTTTTGAGCACCCTCTAAGAACATACGAATTTGCTGTTTTTATCTGGTGTTGATCTTACTTTTGCCTCACTGTGACCAGCGTATGTTCCCATTCTTTCAGATATTCATTACTGACGCATTTCAATAACTTCTTAAATTTTAGTAATATCTTAGACTTTCATATCAACTTTCGAAATGACTTCTAACTTGAAATTTTCAGGGACTAGTAAATATGCATAGATTGGTGCCATTACCTACAATAATTACATAGACATTTCGACTGTATTTAATCGCAGTCTCTAGTTTGGGCTTCAGCGTGTCCGATTAGTCTTTTGCAACCCAAGTTTGTCTAGTATAGATGTGTAAAATAGGAAATTGAAAATCATTTTTTTTTTACTCATGGCGGAAGTCCAAGCGCAGATCAAATCAATATAATCTCCAGGAGGTCTTGGATATCAATTAAGAGGGAACCAAGGATGCAAAACTTTTTTTCATTCAGCATACTAATATAATGAGCTATAGGGGAGATGTGATTTAATAAGGTGGTTATAATATATAATATATACCAGTCTTGTTCAATTATAATATAATATATACTATATTATAGTATATTAGGTCCCATATATTCTGAACGTGTGTAATTTGATTGAAGGGGCACATGGGGACCACAAAATAAATAATACTTTAACAAATAGTATTAATAAATATAATTATATATAAAAAAACATATATATACTATATAAAACTCGTTTACGTTAACCTAATGAATTCCAAACATATAGGGATATGTTTTAGCTGATTAAATACTAGGATTTATCAACAGGACGTTACTAATCTAACCGTCCACCGGTCATTATACGAAATGTACTAGTAATGACTCTAGATAATAACGAGAGTGTGTTATCGCAATAGAGAATAGGTGCAGTAAGGAGGTACTTTCCATGGAGCCTGAAAATTTATCAACCTGACAGCTATAGAATACCATATTAGTCTAAGTAGTTATAGATGAGAATCTCATAACCAGGAGATATGATAAAATATACCCACGAATGTTGCCACATTAACGTCAAACCAAGTATAATAACTCTAAATAGAGTATAACTATCCTATTATTCAGGTTGTTTTCACTTCCGTGAGTAAAAAATAAAATCGAATCACAATTTGTGCAGTAAATCATGTTATATACTTAACTTATTATAACTTGAGTACATTGATATCCAGATACTAGTATCGCGTTAAGAATCACCTTGTGCAGTGAGTGCCATATAAGGCCCAACAGTTACTTATGAAAAATATATTATTACAATTAATCTTTTAGATGTATTAAAATATAATTATGATACAAAAAAGATTTCTCTAGTGATATTAAATAAGATATTAATATGTCACTAACATATATTTATACATAGACAAATTATTTTAAAAAAAATCCATCACTTTCAAACCGAAGATATCTATGTCCAAGTATAAATTATAATAAACCTATCATCCTAAACAAATATTTATAATTATATATAACTATATACATAGGAGTTTATTTGATTGAGTCTGGTCGACCAAATCTTAAATTTCCCTATTGCGTTCGCATTCTATTTCTTTTCTTTTCGCCTGCACCTCTACCACTTTTTATATCGAGTAATAATTTTTGATCTGCAAGCATAATATCAGACGAGAGTGAGATGAACGCACTTATTCCGAGATTGATAACAGAGATTTTGGCAGCCGCACAAATGTCTCATATCAGAATTAGAACGAATACTGCTCAAGATTTCTAACGGAGATAACTGGTCAAGAGGAAAGTCTCCAGCATTGAGTGATAAAAAAGAAGTCACAAAGGCTGACTGTTTAAACATGCTTTAAGGGAGGACCAAGTATGAAAACGAAAACACATTAAAGAGAGCGTGTAGAAGAAAATAATAATAATAATGTTAGTAATTATAATTACTAATTCATTCGGATACTAAGACGAACTTGAGAGAATGTTACTCGATTATTGTGTCTCTGTGCAAGTTTTCTACTAACTAAACAACACGTTTAAGAAAACGTCGTCTGCAAATCATATCAGAAGGGAACTAATATATTTTTCACATTCGCAATCCAAGACTAAGTTATTAAGGGGTCAACATAATGAAGCCCTTCTAAAACCACATATTCCGCTGCATCGCCCTGCCCTACGCCATACTAAATAGTTATTGAATTATATGACGGGGTATTGTATAGGGTTTCATAAAGAGTCACCCTAAATATAGGTAGCTGGGAATGGTATCTTCCTCCTGGACTTATTAAAAATATTAGGTTAAAACTTATATCGTGATACTCTTGCTAATTATACCAATATTAACGTGTGAGCCTATTGATATGAGTTGGCTAAAGTGACTGCCCTAAATCTCTAACAGTTATCTTATTCATCTGATATAGCCGGTCCGGTATGACTTCTCAATAGCAACAGGACGCTCTGTGAGGCTGGTTAAAATACTATCTCTCTCACGCACTCTACTCTTAGATCCACTATCTTCATGAGTATCTATCTGTGACGTGCAGTCGATAGCTCAGGAGTGAATATAGTAAATTATAATTTTTTATATTATTTTCTTTAGCTATATGGAATCTATATACACATATGTGCATAAAATCTTATTTAAATAAGATATCTAGGGTCTATCAATATAATTATTGAGTAATCTTCTCTTCGGTATCCTAGATATTATCTCATTTATTCATATATACTGAATCTCTGCGTCTTACTCTTCCTATAATTTTCATTTTATCTTCATTCAGAATAATGTGAAACTAAAATAAGCCACCCACTATTAAGTGCAAGACGGTTACGGAAATACATTGCCCTAAATCTTCACACACCGTGACAGTCACCCATCTCGTCAAAATCAGAGTTCATACCCTGATTCAGACTTACACCAAGTGAAGGCTTAAAACCACACCATTTACTCCTATTATGAACCATTCTTATCACTTGTGATAAATTTGTATTCGTTTTCTTCAAACACCCTCCCACAGACGCCATCTACTTTTTCTTTGGTCTTCCAGCCAATTTCTTCCCAGCACACTTACCGCTATACAACCACTTTACTAAGTGACTATCATCCATCTTTTCCATAAGACCAAATCATCTTAATAAACTTGCATTTATTCCCTTATGCATGCTTTTTTTCACACCCCACTGCTACCCAATTCGATCATTCCTCATTTAACCAATCTTTATCACATCCAATATGCCCCTAAGATTATCCATCTGAACAGGCATCACCTTAGATCTAAACCTCTTATTCCAAACCATAGTTTTTCAACTATACAATAATACCGGAAACACCATAACCTCATGCAGAAACCTAGCGCACACAAGACTTAGTGCCTTTGCATTCATCAAAGTTTTAAGTGCACCACCCACCTTCCCATTACTTACAACTTTCAAACTACGCTTTGTATCACTCATTTCCTTTTCATCCAACATGTTGCCTTTGAATTTAAACTCAAATACTTGTTACAGTTGCCTCCCTTACAATAGGATTTCAGACTACATACAGACTCTCCTCACCTACTGCAGAATTACTTTCAAACCTCCCTTTCACGAACTTTGACAAACCTCTTTACAAATCCTCTCAACTTTTTTCTCATTTACCATATTAAACTATATCATATGCTTAATATAATAATAACACCCTCCACTATCTTAAATTTTCAAACAGTCTAACACCCATAATATAAATTCTTTCATCATCCCATCCAAATACAAATTAAACAGCCATGGAGACATAACACATCATTGTCTTACTTTATTCACTAAGATTCCATTTATTTTTACCCATGCTCCTCCATCAGAATGCATATATTTGATTTCATTCAAAAGCCTATCTCCAATACCGTATATCATTAACACCGGACGCTAATCTTTCTTAGTAATCCTGCTATACACCTTTGCAAATCTATAAAATCTAAATAAAGTTTCTTCTTCTCTCTCATTTTCTCATTTATTTACCTCACAGTAAAAATTTGTTCAGTACATCCTCTACCACTTCTAAATACAACTTGTTCTTCAACATCTAATTCATACCTCAATCACTAGATGCATAATTTCATCCAAAATACCAGTTAATATCTTCACTACAATAATCAAAAAACTAATTCCCCTTTTGATCCTACAGTTCCCCTTAATTGGTGAGGATTTAACTAAAAACTTTAAAGTTGACAATGATCTCTGGCACAAGAAATTAAAAACATATTTTCTAAACATGACTAATACTTTAAATTTATTGTTAAATTTGGATGAACTCACCAATAAAATAAAAGGAAAAGTTTTTTACGAAGGTTACAATCACAGTTACTCACAAGTACCATAGGGATATTCCCAACTAACAGGGTTTCGTACCAAGCGTAGAAGTTTTATAAGTTGGGGTAGGGAGGAGAGGTGTCAAATGAGGATTATCCGTGTCTTCTAGATTTATTCAATTTTCTAGAGGAAAAAAAATGTTGGAAAAGGAGTAAAGAGTTTTAAAGAGTTTTATACCAAACCGGATAAATGTATTTAGTTTAAAAGTTATGTTTCTTGAAGAAAAAAAAAACATTAAGAAAAGGAGGTTGGGGTATTTCAAAAAGAAGAAATGATGGTATTTGGAAGATATGAGAATTTTAAAATGGAAAAGTAAATTCTTGTTTTTCTTTTTGGTGTCTTCAAAATAGAAAGTTCCCGAATAAGGAGGGGCGGATGCTTTTATTCAAAATTGTTATAAAGTAGGGAGATTTGTTAATAGGATGTAAAAGAGGTGCAAGGTAGATAGTAAAAAGTCGAATCATCATTTTAGGTTAGTTAAAAAAAACTAGCATCTTATAATCTACAAACTCAGAAAAAGTTGGAGGTGGGAGTTCCAGATAAAGATGGGGGAGGGTAGTTTACGTTACAGGAATCGTGGTGTACTCAAAAGGAGTTAAAGTAAAGTAAAAAGTAAAAGAGCTAAATTTTTTTTTTGGGTGGGTCTGGTTGCGAATTTGCAATTGTAACATAATCTGCATGTAAGTTGATCAATGTATTTTTAAAGATTGGGAGAAGTTGAAGGGTTTTTTTTGTCATTATATTAAGATTCCGATATCGATCAGTAATGGTTAGTTGATTAATAATTTTCTTAAGCAAACGAAATGGAGGTTGAGGGAATCAAGGAAAAAGATAAGCATAGAATGTTCGAGAATTACAAGAAGAGGAGGGATGATAAATTTGAAATACTGAACCGCAGAAAAAATAAGATTAGTCTAATTTTTGCGATGAAAGAATTACAAGAAACATATGGTATTTATTTACGATACTGCAATACTAGAATGTAGTTGTTGTGTGATATATATATATACATATACACACACCTACCACACAATATATATATATATATATATATGTATATATATATATATATATATATATATATATATATATATATATATATAGAGAGAGAGAGAGAGAGAGAGAGAGAGAGAGAGAGAGAGAGAGAGAGAGAGAGAGAGAGAGAGAGAGAGAGAGAGAGAAAGGGAATGAAAGCATTAGGATGTAAAGGTAATTTGCGA
>JABUQX010061574.1:20000-30000 GCA_015478945.1 Trachelipus rathkii
TATATATATATATATATATATATATATATATATATATATATATATATATATATATATATATATATATATATATATATTGACTTTTATATTTAAGATATTTACAAAGGAACTACTTAAATTTAGCAACCTTGAAATAGCGCCCTTTCCCTCTTATATTCTTCCGCCAAATACAAGAGCAGACTTACTGCCGACAACTTTGTTGTTATAAGAATTAGTGAAATTATTATTGTTTTTATAAGTGGTACTTAACTGTATTTAGACATTAAGACATTAAGAATATAGAGACAGTAAGAAGCCACATGGGCCTGTCGAGACTGTCCCAGTCAACCCACTAACCAAACATGCTCATGCAAATCTACAAAGCAGCCTAGGGCTTGTCAAATTACTGTAACTACAAATCCACCAATTTGGCTTAGTAAAAACTAATGATATATATATGAAACCCAAACCATCCACATGCATTAATAACTAAGTTATGGTCACGCATACAGTCTAACATTAATAACTACTGTAACTAAAAATCCGGCAATTTGGATTTGTCTAAATATATTATATGATACCCAACCCATCCATATACCTATCCAACCCTTTCTTAAATGTTGCAATCGAGTCACACTCAACAACCTCCTGTGGCAGACTATTCCAAAATTTAACAACCCTATTACTGAATGCATGCTTTCTTATATCAAGATGGCATGCTTTCTTCTTAATTTTCTTATTATGCCCCCTGGTCACCTGTCCATGCTCTACTATGAAACATTTATTGGTCTCTGTATTATCAATAGATGTAAATATTTTGTAGACTTGTATCATGTCCCCTCTGAGAAATCGCCTTTCTACAGAAAACATTCCTAACTCCTTCAGCCTCTCCTCATAGCTCTTACCCTCAAACCCAGAAATCATCCTTGTTGCCCTACGTTGCACTCTCTCTAGCATTTCTTTAAATAAGGGGCCCACACTTGTGCACAATACTCTATTACTGGCCTAACATAGCTATTATACAGTTTACTTATAACTTCCTTGCTCTTGTAAACAACATTGCGATTTATTATGCCCAGCATCTTATTAGCTTTATTTCTAGCTTCCAAACACTGATTAGCTACTTTCAAATTACTGCTTATAATCACACCTAAATCTTTTTCTTGGTCCACAGACTCAAGCCAATCCCCATTCATATCGTAGTTAAAACTTTTATTTGAGTAGTTAATGATTATTTTTAAGATTAATTATATATACTATATCTAAAGTTAATATTTCTACTTTTCATAAAATTTAATATAAGCCTACCCTCAAAATAAATTGAGCGTTTCAAAATGGATCTGATCGAGATTAGGCTATGCAATTCAGTGTTAAGTGAAGCTTGCGTAAAAATTTTGAGTGAATTTAGAAATCTCTCTCTCTCTCTCTCTCTCTCTCTCTCTCTCTCTCCTCTCTCTTTCATATATATATATATATATATATATATATATATATATATATATATATATATATATATATATATATATATATATATATATATATATATATATATATATCAACTAGATTTTTTTTTTTTTTTTTTTTTTATAAAAAATTAAAAAATGTGTTTTCAAATTTTCAACAAAATTTTGAGACGATAACCCGTGACACTCCTTAGGATAGTCTAGTCTACCGTGGGCCATGGCCTAATGTTTATTTTTTTCTTCGCATTTTGCGAATAAGTCCTAGTATAGGACTTTCGAGTGGATTTACTGTTAAAAACTTACAATTAAAGCGAAATAGTTTAATTTTTTATATAATTGATATGTTAGGCCATTATTTGATTTTTAATCTAAGAAGAGACAGCTTCGCTGGATAAGGTAGTTGTGGCTCCAAGTGTGAGAGCTTTGAGGAGAGGCCAAAGAAGTTAACCATATATGAGAGACCATATTATAGTCTAGCTCCGGTTAGAAGTAATTACTTTATTAGGTAATTGGGGATAATTCGACTCTGAATCATGTCAATACTGTATTAAAACTATAAACATTAGTTATAAAAATGGTATAAAATTCTTTATTTTTTTTTTCTTACACTAATTGACGTACATTTTAAGGTTATGGTAATTATTTACAGTAAGTGACTCTAAACAGATTTTTATGAAAATCACAGCATAGTCTCTAAAAAAATAATAATGAAGAAAATAAAAAAAATTATTTGTCGGTCTCTTTAGGAAAAAAAGTTATGGCCTCTTAAAGTTTGGCATTTTCCCATAGAGTTTTCGGTAATTGTTACCCAGAGGGTTGTCACCCCCGATTTTTATAAAAATCACAGGATATACTCTAAAAAAATAATAATACAGAATAGTGAAAACGAAAATCGTCGCTCTCCTTAGGAAAAAAAGTTACAGCCTCTCAAAGTTGTAAAAAAACCCATAGGATTTATTAAAAAAAAAAAAATTTTTTGCTAATCACAGGATATAATAATAATGAAGAATAGTGAAAACGAAAATCGGCAGTCTCTTTAGGAAAAAAAGTTACAGCCCCTGAAAGTTAAAAATTTTCCCATAGACTTTCTTATAATAAAAATTAGTGGGCCTCGTGCTCGTTTTAGGGCCATCTTAGTTCAGGTTATGATAAGATTTGTTAATTCTACATAGATTTTCTCTGTGTATACCTAACAAAACTTATCATAACCTGACTTAGAGGGCCTGAAATGAGACCTAACCTGGATCGATCAATATTGAAAAGTCTATGGGATTTTTAACAACTTTGAGAGGCTGTAACTTTTTTTCCTAAAGAGAGCGACAATTTTCGTTTTCACTATTCTTCATTATTATTATTTTTTTAGAGTATATCCTGTGATTTTCATAAAAATCGGGGGTGACAACCCTCTGGGTAACAATTACCGAGTTTTCTTATAAAAAAAATGAACTCGCCTCAAGATCAGTTTAGGACTAACCTAATTCAGGTCCCAATAAGATTTGTTTAGTATACGTAACAAAACATATCATTTCCTAAACTAGTAGGGTCCTAAACCGAGACCTAACCTGGATAGATCTAGGTTAGGTTTAGGTTTACGGCATCGTCAATCCATCCAGGTTAGGTCTCGGTTTAGGATCCAACTAATTCAGGTTATGATATGTTTTAAGTATTATGTGTATACTTATACAACTTAACAGATCTTATTGTAACCTGAACTAGGATAGTCCTAAACTGATCTTGAGGCCCATTTAGTTTTTTAATAAGGAAACCTTATGGGGAAAATACCAAACTTTGAGAGGCTGTAACGTTTTTTTCCTAAAGATACCAACAAATAAATTTTTTTTATTCTTCATTACTATTTTTTAGTCTATGCTGTGATTTTCATAAAAATCTGTTTAGAGGCACTTATTTAAATAATTACCAAGTTTATATTTTCAATAAAATAGAAAAAAATAATGCTGCAAAAATCATAACTTTTTTGGCTTTGTTTCGTTCTTGTAGGGATGAAGAATCGAAATGTGTTTCAGATTATAAATAAATTGATATTATTAATATTTTTTTTATAATAACGCAGAGGGGCTTCACCCCCAATTTTTATAAAAATCACAATATAGCCTACTCTGAAAAAAATAATAACAATAAAAAAACAAATGTTGCGGTTTCTTTAGGAAAAAAGTTAGCCTCTCAAAGTTGCTAAAATGCCCATAGGATTTAAAAAAAAAAAAAAAAAAATTCAAACCACAGGATATATATATATATATATATATATATATATATATATATATATATATATATATATATATATATATATATATATATATATATATATATATATATATATATAGCGTCAGGGGTGACTTGACCACTTTATGTATAATCCTCTCTCCCTCTCCTTTTCCCCATCGCACTTTTTTTTGATTTTGTTTTTCTGAAATTCAAGGCCATATAGTAGGTTATAAGCACACACAACAAACAAAAAAAATAATGTAATACTAATAATAAAAGTTTTATTAAAGTTTTAATAAAGCTCATTCAGCCTGACCTTGGAGGGGTAAATCAGACTACCATTGAGGGGTGAATCGGACCATTGTTTAAATTCCTCTTTTACATATAAATTCAATTTTATATTTTAATTTTTACTTAATATAATAATTGTTTATCATATTAAAATTAGTAATAAGTAATAAAAATGTCAATAATGCTACATAAAATAAGAATAAAAATAAGGTGGTCCAATTCACCCCTCTCCGCTCAAAAATTTTGATACTTTTTGGAATTCGTATTTTTTATATAAATTTCATTTTTTATTTTAATTTTTACTTAATATAAGTAACTATTTATTATATTTAAATTAATTATACATAATAAAAATGTCAATAATAATACGTAAAATACGAAAAACAATGGTGGTCCGATTCACCCCATCATCAATTTTTACGGCGGGGTGAATCAGACCAAGTTAGGCCCCGCGATTTAGCCACTAATACTGTTTGGAACAAAAATTTACTTTGCCAGTTTAAAGCTAACATACTCGAGTGTATAGCTACAATGAAAAAATAATTAAAACCCATTCACAATTTTTCATTTTATAACAAAGTTAAAAAAAAAAAACATTTTTCAAAAGTGAAATTCTATTGAAGGGGATTTTATACCCTAATTTATTATATTTTTTAGAAATATAAAAACTCTCTAGAATTCAAGATGATCTAAATAAAACTTGTAGTACTACCGCGTGGCTATTAAATGAGCAAAATTTTTTTTTTTTTTTTAATATTTATTTTATTTAGAGTGGACCGAATCACTCCTCTAAAAGAGGTGGGCCAGGTCACCCCGCCCGACGCTATATATATATATATATATATATATATATATATATATATATATATATATATATATATATATATATATATATATATATATATATATATATATATATATATATATATATATATATATATATATATATATATATATATATATATACTCTAAAAAATAATAATGAAGCATAAAAAAAATGATTTAAGTCTTTAGGAATAAAAGTTGCAGCATCTCAAGGTTAAAAATTTTCCTACAGGATTTATAAAAAAATTAGTGGGCCTCATGCTCGTTTTGGGGCCATCCTAGTTGAGGTTATGATAAGATCTGTTAAGTATACATAGATTTCCTCTGTGTATACCTAATAAAACATATCATAGCCAGAACTAGAGGGCATGAAGTGAGACCTAACCTGGATGGATCAAAAATGAAAGTCTATGGGTGTTTTAATAACTTTAAAGAGGCTGTAACTTTTTTTCCTAAAGAGACTGGTACATTTTTTTTTATTCTTCATTATTATTTTTTTTATAGTATATCCTGTGATTTTTATAAAAATTGGGGGTGAAGCCTCTCTAAGCTACTAATACCATTTTTATAATCAATTTTTAGATGTTATAGACAAAGTGTAAGTAAATAATTTTTAAAAAATTAACAAAATTTGCAAGACTAGGCAATATTTTTATGTAGTAGGCTATATAAAAAAATATATATATTATTATATATATATATATATATATATATATATATATATATATATATATATATATATATATAGTGAGGAGGAGTGAGAGAGAGAGGAGAGAGAGAGAGAGAGAGAGAGAATAAATGGAGACTAACCTGTGTAAAGAGACAGGAGATAACAATTGACAAGATAAAATAGCTTCACACCTTTAAAAATATTTTTAAAAAATTTAAATTATGTAAACTAACGTAACTCAATATAACCATACTTAACATATCATAACCTCGCTTAACGTAATTTATTTTTATATTTATAATTTATTTCACTTTGCATTGTTTAAAAAAAAAACATGTATCTGGCATCATGCACATTTTATATATTTTGTTCGATAACATAGGTTTTAAAAAAATTGACATGATTAACTGGAAGCAGATAACCTATATATATATATATATATATATATATATATATATATATATATATATATATATATATATATATATATATATATATATATATATATATATATATATATATATATATATATATATATATACCGTATATACTTATCTCTGCCCCTGGCCCACCTCAATTGGAGGGCCACACTGCTTCCAGGAAGCCGGCCACTGCTCTTGGGAGGTTCCACAGGTCGAGAAGGGAAGATATAGAGAAGTCGGCACAGGGCGTCGAGAATGAGTGGAGCAACCCAGAAGGAGGTGCTCCATTGTGTCCTGGGAAATATGACATCTGGTGCAGGTGGGGGAGGTAACATTGTCTAGTTTGAATCTATATTTATATTGTAAGAGTTTTGGGTGGTAACCTGATCTGCTCTGGGCGAGGTCAATTTGGCCTCTTCTGGACAGTGTTTCTTCTATAGGGGAAATTTTTGGGGAGGGGGAGTTTAGTAAATTGTTACTGGGGCAGTTTTGTAGGTACATGTTAGTTAGTTGTTTATGGATATGTGTAAGCCATGATCTATTGGGAGGGGGAGGGGGAATAATGTTGTAGATGTCATTATAGAATTTAGCAGGTGAGAAGTGGGTGGGTTGGATTTAGGGTTTTCTGGTTAAGTTAACTTTTCTGAACTTAGAAAATTTTTTCAGAAAATATTTAGATCAAATAGCTACTAGATATTTATCAAAAGGTGTTATAATGGTTCAAAGTTGATTTTTTGAATTTTGGGAAATTTTTAAACTTTTTTAAAATTTTCACAAAATTTGAACAGACTTGGAGTTAATTTTTTGGAATTTTGCAGCCAATGCTGCATTAAGAACTCAGTAAATTATGCAAAATATTTAATAAAATTATTTTAGTCCCATCTTTCATCTCATCCCACAACAAATTTCATGAAATTTTATGCAACCCATCAACACACAGGTACCATCCAAAGTGAACCATTAAAATAACCCACTCACAAACCCACTTACATACATATATATATATATACATATATATATATAATATATATATATATATGCGCTCTAACTCCTAACAACATGCTCTATGGTTCTTTTTTCTTATCTGTTAGTGTGGGGTCTAAAATAAATGTAATGTTAAAATAACCCAAAAGCACAAAATTTGGTGCAAAAATAACCCACTTTTTTCCCCTTTTTGTATATATATAGGCTTATATATATATATATATATATATATATATATATATATATATATATATATATATATATATATATATATATATATATATATATATATATATATATATATATATATATATATATATATATATATATGATTCACACCAATTGCCGCTAACAACCCCTCCCCGCACCCCTCCCACCAGCCTCAGATGGCAGTCTCCAGCAGGTTTGGCACCACACGATCTTCAGGAAGGGGACACTGTGGGAAGCGCATGAAAATAAAGGCGTCTAGTTACATCCTAGAGATCTTTGAAGAGTACCTAGAACTTGAGCAAAGACCAATTCTATCAACTTCTGAAGTTCAAGAAAGAAAAGTGCCAAGTTCTAAGAGAAAGCTGACATACAGCAGCAGCAGTGACAGTAATGATGATGATGATGAGGAGGAGGAGGAGGAACATGGAACATACTGATGATGATGTATCTGAAGCTGTCTCAACAATTAAAAAGTTGTTGAACAACAACAAGGCCAGCTGTAAGGAGAAAGTGTTTGCTGTCAACATCACTTAACCCTCTAAATTTTACATTGGCAAGCTGAAACAGGTATTTTCACCTGATGCAAGTTAACAGCGTCGCTTTCCATTTCCTCAGTTTCCGAGGTAATGGAATATATGCTGCAAAAGCAGTACCTCAATTAGAAACTGTTGAAGCTTCGCAGATATTCTTAGAGCCTATCAACACCTCCCTTGCAGCAGGTAATTCTTTGCAAACAGAGAACAGACCTTGCTAAAAATTCGCAAGCTCTTGTAGCAATTTATAAAGAAAGTTTAAAAACCTATTCAATGGGGGGGAGGTAAATAAAAGCCTATTCAAAAGGAGATTTCAATAAAAACCTATTCTAGGAGGAAATATATAAAGAAAGTTTAAAAACCTATTCAATGGGGGGGAGGTAAATAAAAACCTATTCAAAAGGGGGGGGTAGGAGATTTCAATAAAAACCTATTCTAGGAGGAAATATCATTCAAACCCTATTCAAAGGGGGGGAAGGGGATATAAATAAAAACCTCTTCTAGGAGAAAATATCATTCAAACCCTATTCAAGGAGGGAGTATGCAACAATTGTATGCAACAAAAGTCTGCATACAGTTAACCAGCTCCAACCACATACATACCGTACTTCATTTATTTTAAGATAATTAAAATTGATTTTCTTATTTTAAAATTATTATTTTTTATTTTCATTTATATTTAATTAAAATAATGGGTAACATGCTTTTAATAGCTATAACAGCATATTTGCCACTCTAGAGAGGGTTTTGGGAATGAGGTATTTTTATCATACAAGTGGGTTAAATTTGCAACCAGTGGGTTATTTTATTATTTTTTTATTTTTGGTCTTAGTAATTACAAAAGTTTTAAAGCCAAAAACATTATTTTTACAGGGTTATATAGCCTAGGCCTAGCCGTTATAAGAAATGATAATAAAAGTAAGATATGTAAAATAATTTAATAGTTATAGCCGAAAATATGAAAAATGGATAATTTTCAGGTAACAGAAATATATATATATATATATATATATATATTATATATATATATATATATATATATATATATATATATATATATATATATATATATATATATATATATATATATATATATATATATATATATATATATATAACTTTGTCAATTTTTACAGTAAGCGTAGATGCATCTAGTTGGCATAGGTCACAGCATACGATGATCTTATAGGTTACGGTCTTGGTTTAGGCCCACTGGTAGTTCACGTCATGATAGGAATTTAATTAAGTATGCAAAGATTTACTCTGGTAAATCTGTGTATACTTAAAACTTATCATAACCTGTACTAGGATGGTCCTTAAACGACCACGAGGCAATTTCAGTTTGTTTTTTTTTATAAGAAAAGCCCACAGGAAAATTTTAAACTTTGACAGTCTGTAACTTTTTTCCTAAAGACATGTCATTTTCATCGAGAGTTAGTAATATATGGTGTTGATGGTAGGTTTCTGAATGGAACTACCACCAACACCAATAGGCTTCAGAATGGAATCAAAGGTATGTATGACGATAGTGAAGCTTGTGCAAGAATGAATGAAGTTGTAAGCGATTGGTTTTATATTAATAGCAAAGTGAGGCAGGGATGTGTTATGTCACCTTGATTATTTAATTTGTATATGGTTGGGGTTATGAAAAACAAAGAGGTAGGGGTGGCAAGGGAAGGCTAGAATGATGGAGAATAGAAGAGAGTGGAGAGTGCCCTACTTATCATATGTGGATGATTTAGTTTTGTGTTGCGAATCTGAAGAGAGTTTGAGAGGCTTGGTAGAGGGGTGTGGCAGGGTGTGTAAAAGGAAGGGTTTGAAAGTAAATGTTGATAAGAGTAATGTTATGGCAGTGAGTGAGGGGAGTTCGCAGTGTGAAGTTATGTTAGATGGTGAGTAACTGGAACAAGTATCTGAGTTTAAATATTTGGGATATATGTTGGATGAATAGGGAACTGATGATGTAGAGTGTAGCAGGAAAGTTGTGCATGGTTAAGAAGGTGGCTGGTGCAATTAAATCCTTGTTGGATGTCTTGAGTGTGCTAGGTTTTGCATGAGGGTATGTTGTTACCTGTGTAAATGCATAGTGAAACTATGGTCTGGAATAAAAGGTATAGATCCTTGGTACAATGTGTTCAAGTAGACAATCTTAGAGCATGTTAGGTGTGAGAAGAATTGATAAAATGAGGAATGAATGCATTATGGAGTTGTGTGGTGTGAAGAAAGGAGTAAATGGGAGAATAAACGAGAGTACATTGAGATGGTTTGGTCATGGATGGATGATAGTCGGTTGGTTAAGTGGATGTATAGTGGTGAGTGTGTTGGGAATCAACTGGCTGGGAGAAAGAAGAAAAAGTGGGTTGAGCCAGTAAAGGAATGCTTGAAGGAGAGGAATGTGAG
>JABUQX010061574.1:32500-37500 GCA_015478945.1 Trachelipus rathkii
AATATATAATATAATATATATATTATATATATATATATATATTATATTTATATATATATATTAGTATTATGTATATGTAAAATTATCATCAATCCTCCTCCTCCTCCTCTTCTCCTCAAGACTGGGTGGTAAGGTGCGTGACATGTACAGGAAACAGAAAAGTAGTAGAAGAATATGACACAAGTCGAAAGAAAGCCCAGCCTTACCGCCCCCTTTACACATATTAGTGAGACTGCGACGGACCCTCACTATGGCATCTCGTCAGTATGGGGTTCATCCCTTGGACCAGGTGGGCCACAACCATACCCCGCCATTCACTCCTGTCATGCACATTTCTTCTCGCCTCTGCCAAACTCACATTTCTCTCCTCCAGGCATTCCTTTACTGGCTCAATCCACTTTTTCTTCTGTCTCCCAGTCGGTCGATTCTTAACACGCTCACCACTATACATCCGCTTAACCAACCGACTATCATCCATGCCTTCCACATGAGCAAACCATCTCAACGTTCTTTCATTTATTCTCTCATTTATCCCTTTCTTCACACCACACAACTCTTTAATACGTTCATTCCTCATTTTATCAATTCTTCCCATACCTAACACCCCTCTAAGATTGTCCATCTAAACACATTGTATTTTAGATCTATACCTCTTATTCCAGCCCGTAGTCTCACTACTATACATTAACACAGGTAACAACAAACTATCATATAAGACCCTAGCGCACTCAAGACTTAGTCTTTTCACATCCATCAACGATTTAATTGCACCAGCCACCTTCCTACCATTCACAACTTACCTACTACACTCTGCATCATCCGTTCCCTTTTCATCCAACATATATCTTAAATATTTAAACTCAGACACTTGTTCCAGCTGCTCACCATCTAACATAACTTCACACTGGAGACTGTCCTAACTCACAACCATAACATTAATCTTATTTACGTTTACTTTCAAACCCCTCCTTTTACACACCCTGCCAAATCTCTCTACCAATCCTTTCAAACTCTCTTCAGATTCACCAGCTTGTAGAGGTGGTGTTTGAAGAACCTGTATTCACCAGATTGTAGAGGTGGTGTTTGAGGAACCCGTATTAAGAAGAATATATAGATGGAATGAAATTCTTGTGCTTCTGGTGAATTAAGCTCTTTAAGTAACATCAGGTATGGGTAAAATTAGGATGTATTTATGTATTTTTGATATTATCATGAATTATTATTGGTATTATTTCTATTCTTATAATTATTATTATTATTTTATTATTATTATTAGTAGATTGTTTTCTTTTAGAATTGCAGTTTTGAAGTGCCACATTGAAGTATCGGTGAAGTTGGAGATCAACTGGTTGCTTTGAAAAGTAGAAAGGGGAAAAGAAAAAAACTGGACACTAACATTGCCCAGGTACTAATTATTATTATTATTATTATTATTATTATTATTATTATTATTATTATTATTATTATTATTATTATTATTATTATTATTATTATTATTATTATTATTATTATTATTTTTGATTTTATTTCCAAAGTTTTAAATATTTTATTTCTTTAATAAAAACTGTCGATTACATAAATAATCTTTAACAATGAGTTTACAGGAAGAAGAAGAAGATATATTTATTTAAATTTCCGAACACGCGTTTCGTCTCTATACTTGAGACATCTTCAGAGGATTATTTCTTGTAAGAGAATGAGTCTTTAAATTGATATATAATAATTAAATCAAATGATGTTTAGTCTGACAGATAATACATTAAATTTTATGTTAATGTCTGGTCTGCGTGTTTTGATGTAGAAGGCCTCCGCAATTTTTAGTTTCTGGACTTCACATGATCCGTATAATATTGTGAAGTGTTTAAAAATATTACCATATAAAAATTAACTGACCATGTGCCGTGTTGAAATGTTTAAAGATTTTTGCTGGGAACTGTAGCGACTGTTGATATGCCCCTGTCCGACAATTCGTATTCTTCGTGTGCTCAATATATGTCGACGTAACAAAGTTTTCTCAGGGCACTTAAATTGGTACACAACGTGATGGTTGTCGGTCAAAGCATCTCTTGGGCTAAAGAAGATGATCAGTTGTTTGGACTTATGGTATAGTCTGCCTTTAATTTTTGAGGTGTCTTTAGTTTTGAGGTGAGAGTTCAAAATATTACGAAGGCACTTCTCTTCTTTATTGAAGTCAATAGCATTGGAAGTTTTGAAGAAATTTATCTAATTTTTCTGATTATTTTTACTTTCTTTATTATATAATTTTTTAATGGTTATTAATTAAATTTTTCAAAGTATTGTGGATGATGACAGTTAATTAAATTTATTTTAATGCGGCAGATTTTTCTTCATCAAAGTTTTCCCAGTGAAACATTCAGGTTTTATGCTCTGTAACTTAATTTTTACGATGATTCCTTTGTAAATAGTTCGGTGAATAGGATCATAGTTCATATACAGACCATTATCAGTGGGTTTGACATGTATGCCTGTATATAATGAGCCATCAGAATTAACCATTGATTTTGATGTCTAAAAATCAGATAGCATTATTAACCTAGGTTTCGTATGTGTGAATTTTAAGAATGACAACTCTTGAATTCTATGATGAACTGATGTATATGATCTATGTTCCTAAAGAATGTGAGGTGCTCGTCGACTACATTATCCAATGTTTCACTCTAACATATATTTCACGAAGATTTTAAAAATATAGTCACGACTATCATTAAGTCCAAACAACCTGTCATGCTTCCTTTAGCACACCAGAGCATGCTTTGAACCGACAACCATCTCGTTGTCGTACCACATTTAACTGCCCTGAGTCAGCACTGTACGTCAACCCATATATTGGTACAACACGACTAATGACTTGTCGACAGGGCCATATCAACATCGTTACATCCCAAGCAAAATCTTTAAACATTTCAACACGCGCACATGGTCACACAACTATAGGTATATTTTTTAACACTTCAAAAAATATTATACGGATCCATGTGAGTCCAGAAACTTAAAATTGCGGAGGCCTTCTAAATCAAAACACGCGACCAAGACATTAACATAAATTTAATGTATTATCCTGTCCAGACTAATAATGCTATTTGATTTAAATTATATATCTCAATTTAAAGACTGCATTCCTACAAGAAATATCCTCTGAAGATGTCTCAGTATAGAGACAAGCGCGTCGGGAAATTTTTAAATAAATATATCTTCTTCTCTCCTGCAAACTATTTTCAAAGATTATTTTTAAGGAATTATAATTTGTACAGAAAGTATATAATATTTAGAATTTGGAATAAATCAGAACTTTATAAAATCAAGGCAATGATGTTGAATTCCTATTTTATTATTATTATTATTATTATTTATATTATATTATTATTATTATTTTTATATTAATTATTATTATTTATTATTATTATTATTATTCATTATTATTATTATTATTCTTGATTTGTTTTGTTTTTTTTTTCGTAATTTATAATTACAATTTTTATGAATGAATACAGATTTTGAGTGGTTTCTCTGCCTACCACTTCGGACTTAAAAACTTCTTAGTCAATATATATAATTCATTCATTATAGAAGTTGAAAATTTTTAAGTCAATTTTTATTATTTGGTAATTATTTCTTTTACGTAACCGTGGATATATTCTGTTTAGGGTTGTTTTTTTTATTTTCCCCAGTTTTTTTTTTTTTTTTTTTTTTTTTTTTTTTTTTCTGTCGATTTGAAGCGGCATCGTTGGAGATACGACTGAAGACAAATTGAGTACCTAGCTAACAAAAGTAAAGATACCGGAAATTGTGAAATAAATTATTGTAGAAAGGGACGTTTTTTTTTTATATTGGGCATTTAATATATTTTTCTATAATTCTAAATTCCAACATTTCATATACCGCGAATAATACTTTTGTAGTTTATATTTATATATGATAATTGGTAAAGTTTTTTTTTTGTGTTATATTTTTTTGTATCGTGGTATAACGTTCAGGTAGTATTGGTATACTTAGTTTTTTGTGCAACATATAATTGGTGTTGGAATACGGTGTAGTGTTCTGTCGTTGCTGGTTTAATTTCTATTGTAGTAATTCTAATAAATTTACAAAGTGTGTGTGTGTAAATTATATCCTCCTTCAGTTGCCCTGGAAGATGGCCCCGCGATAAAATTATTGTAGTATTAATGTAAAGTAAATCCGCTACAGTACTCAACTATAGCTAGACCCCGACGATTCAGTTTTTTTATTTGCATATGCTGATGATGAAGATTTGGCGTAGAAATATGCAAAACCCATCCTGATAGTTTTTTTTCAACAAAATTAGCTATGTATAAATAGGTAAAATGTTTAACCGTTAGTTGAATTGTGGCAAACATTTTGATTTCATAATTTTTTTATTATATATATATATATATATATAAATATGGGCATTAACATGTTAAATAATATATTATATATATTTATTAAAATATTTAAATATATATATTTTATATATTATATATATATATATATATATATATATATATATATATATATATATATATATATAAAAGCAATTGACACACCTGTTAATATCATAAAGAACGTAATAATTATACATAATTTTAACAGGTATTTTTTTAAATATTGTTTTTTATAAATAAGTTCTTTTGAAAATGACCAAAGTATAGCTAGACCCAAATTAATTTTTGCTACAGTTTTTGTTTGCATATAATTGAAGATGATTTTAAAAATTTTTTTGGCTGATTCTCGAGGTAAATCATCATTCTCGACAACATAAACAAAGAAGTGACGACCAAACTGATCGACGTCTAGCTATCTTGGGATACCTTCCCCCAGAACTTATAGAAAAAACTTCTTAAAAAATACCGGTTCCGGTTCACCCCCAGAAAAAAAAACACCTGTATCCTTACATACATTTAAAACCGGCCTAGAAAATAAAACCTTTTTTTTTTTTTTTTGCAATTCCGTGTAAGTCTTTAAGTGATTCTTTTACGAAA
>JABUQX010061575.1:0-17989 GCA_015478945.1 Trachelipus rathkii
TATAACGTCATCACAAACCTTCTTCTGCTAAGAAGCGGCAAAGGCTGCACTGGAAACAGAAAAGTAGTAGAAAAAGTGACGCAAGTCGAAAAAGAAACCCCAGCTTCACCGCCCCTTTATACCTTTTATTGACAATTTGTCTAAGTTAAAAACATCTCGGAGTTTACGGACCGAGAAGGGACTCTCACTTTATGGAATTCGTCAAAGTAGAGTTTCATCCTTTGGCCCAGGTGGGCCACAACTGTACCCCCTCACAAACCCCGCCATTCCCTTCTATTATGCACCTTTCTTCTCGCCTCTGCCAAACACACATTTCTCTCCTCCAGGCATTCCCTTACAGACTTTACAGACTGAACTTTTTTTCAGTCTCCCAGCTGGCTTCAATTCTCCAGAACACTCATTACGATACATCTATTTCTAACCAAATCCTTTGACTATCAACCATCCTTTTCTACATGAACAAAACCATCTCAACGTACTTTCATTTATTATTCTCTCATTTATCCTTTCTTCATACCACACAAATCTATTATACATGTCATATTCTCATTTTATCAATTCTTCTCACACCTAATACGCAAGCTCCCTAAGATTGTCCATTCGTGGAACATAGGTATAGTAATTTTTAGATCTATCCCAATAATCCCATGCAGACCATAGTCTCATTTCATTGAGTACATCACCAAGCTAAAAATAAACAACATACCTCATAAGACCCTGTCGCACTCAAGACGTAGTCCTTTACATCCACCATCGATTTAATTGCATCTTCGCCACCTTGCTAAGCACTCCCTGCATCATCCGTTCAATTTTCATTTAACATATATTCTAAATATTTTAACTCAGACACTTGTTCCAGCTGCTCACTATCTAACATAACTTCACACCCAGGACTGTCTTCAATCACAACCATAACCTTACTCTTATCTAAGTTTCTTTCAAACCCCTTCTTTATAGCCACCACCCATTGAAAAATCTTTCTACTACATATTCTACCAATCTTCTCAAACTATCTTCAGATTCTGCCAATACAAAAAAAACCAAATCTATCCAGCAAGTAATAGGTAGGCACCCTCCACTCTCTTCCATTCTCCATCATTCTTAAACCATTCTATGCCACCCTCCACCTCTAACTTTTTCATAACCTCATCCATAGAATAACCAAGTGAGATACAACACATCCCCAAGGGGCCTCACTCTAATTATTAAGATCAACCAATCACTTTCGACAGCATTTATTCTTATACACACTTTTCACTATCATCATACATACTTTTGATTCCATTCAGAAGCTTACTACTAACACCATATATCACTAGCACCTGACATAGAGATTCCCTATTATTCCTTTCAAACACCTGTTGCAAATCCATAAAACCTAAAAACAATTTATTCTTCTTCTCCCTCATTTTCTCAATAATTTGTTTCAAGGTAAAGATTTGATCCACACATCCTCTACCACTACTAAACGCATGTTGTTCTTCACCAATCAGTCCTTCAGTCACTGATGCACTTCTTCGACCAAAATACCAGCATATTTTCGCTACAACACTCAATAGATTAATTCCCATATAATTCCTAAAGTTTCCCTTATCTCCCTTACCTTTAAATAAGGGTACTATTACTTCTCTCCTCCAATCCCTCGGAACTATATCCTCTATAAACGCTTTGTTATACAACCTCCAAATTAATTCAATCACCATCTCGCCTCCGTTCTTGATCATTTCACCAAAAATTAGATATATACCTGCAAATTTACCTTTCTTCAACTTTCTTAATATATATATATATATAGATATATATATATAAAGATAAAGAGAGCAGGAAAGATTATATACAGCATATATATATATATATATATTTTATATATATATATATATATATATATATATATATATATATATATATATATATATATATATATATATATATATAGTACCCACAACAGTATTATATAGTACTCTTATTATTTTCAGATTTGTTCATAAATAAATGTTTAGAATAGTAACCAATAAAAATATATTTTCTTTAAAATACGAGGACTAAAGAAAACTGATTGTAGGAATGTAATTTTTTTTGGAATTTTTCGGCGCATAAAAGTGCAGTTCTTCTTTTAAAGTTCTTTGTGTATTTTTCATTGTAATAATGTACTAAATAATGTAAATTTTAGTGTAATATGATGTTCTATAGCATTTTATATTATATTTATTTATTATCTTGTGTAGATACTTGTATTTTGGTTCTAATATAATATTTTGATTCTGGCGCCAAAAAATTTGTTTTATCATTAAGCGCGTATTTTAAAAAGCAAAATTGATATTGAAACTGGATTTACCTGCAGGTTGGTAAGACGTTTATGTATAATCATTTTTTGCAAAAATAGCATTGAAAGTAACTGCATGTTAGCGAAGCTGGTAAATATAATAAGAATGTGATTTCAATAAATTATTCTATTCAATCTAAAAGAAGTTTTAATATACTACCACTAGAGAGAATCTTCAGGAGAACTTCAACTACTACCCATGAAGCGGAGGAGCAAGCAGAAGAAGAAATAACTAATAGCACACCAGCTCCTCCCTCTTTATATTGCTGACACTGTAAGTTGAACACCACCTCTCTTCAAGCAGAAGTTCCTGGAAAGGAGACGTTCTACTACGATGCCACAAGCAGAAGTTCCTCTCCTACGCTTCCGCAAGCAGCAGTCTCTTTCCTTTGGTGCCGCAAGCAGCAGTCTCTCTTCTACAGTGTCGCAAGCAGCGGTCTCTTTCCTACGGTGCCGCAAGCAGTCGTCTTTCTCCTGCGGTGACAGAAGCTGAGGTCTCTCTCCTACAGTAGCGCAAGCAGATGACCACCCGCTACAGACGCAGGAAGAAGAATACTGAACTGAGGTAAAGAAGATGCCGCCTCCCGACGCAGAGCAGCTATTAGAAGGAGGCCAGATCGAAGAAGAATAATCAACGCCTTCGAGAACATCTTTTCAAGAAGTTTTTTTCTGAAGTCTAAGCTCTGCAAAAAGGAGCTCTTCGCAGAAAAAGGAAGATTCAAAAAGATGAAGACGAACTACTTCTACTACATAACTGGTCCCCCTGGGAAAGGAAGCGGACAACAAACATAGTATTTTCCAGCAGCAGACCAGATCTAAGAAGAAAATTCAGCATTTTGATGACGTGACCTTCAGTTACCCTTTTAATACCCAGTCCTACCAAATTCGGTTTAACATGGCTGATTCCGTCATCGCTTACCTTAATTTCAAGATATCACACTAACAAAAATCTTCAAGCAACAAGCAGTCTGATGAAGACGGGAGCAAGTCTTACCGTTATTTCCTCTTTTAAAACCAGTCAGTTATTATCTCTCTTCATTAGAAGACAAACCCTTTGAAATGAGAAAAGTCTGGATTCCATACCTTTGGGTTTGAAATAGTTGGATAATCTAGTGATAGATTTACGTTTAACCAAAGAGAAAGTTGAACTTTTTGGTCGAGGTTGAAAGAGGTTTTGTTGGCTCCAGGAACATCTTTCTGTGAGTACAGAAGTTTAGAAAAAATTGCTTTTCCTTTCGAGCAAGATGGGGCCTAATATTCTGATGTAACATTCCCGTGATATTTGAAACATTTTGGATCGAATACAATAATGATTATTTATTGGAGACTCATCATTGATTTATTCAAGAGTAGCCTGAAAGCAGTCATCTTACACAATGGTAACATATATATATATATATATATATATATATATATATATATATATATATATATATATATATATATATATATATATATATATATATATAGTATATATTATATATATATATATATATATATATATATATAAATATATATATATATATATAAATATATATATTATTATATAGATATATATATATATATATATATATATATATATTATATTATTATATATATACATATATACATATTAAAGCATATTTTTACATATGTATATTAATATTAAAGAGCAAATTATATATTTATTATTATATAAATATCCATCCACAAAGCCGAATTTTGTACAAATATAAATATATATATATATATATATATATATATATATATATATATATATATATATGCTTCAGTGTCAGAGGGACATTCGGTTTATCTCAAAGAAAGATATGAAAATTTGTGCTACGATTCTTCTCTATATATATAATATATAAGTATATTTATATATATATATATATATATATTATATATATATAATTAATATATTATAATATATTATTATATAGTATTCTATATATCCTATATATTTATCTATATTATATATTAGGCTAAGTATATATATATATTATATATTTAAAATATTTAACGTATTCTTATAAAAATTTTCTTTATCTTAAAACGTTTATAGGATTCCATGATTAACTATTATATTTAAAGTCACTCTTTTCTTCTAATTATTCTTGAGATCTTTTTAGTATTTCTTTGATTATTTGAATGTGTTGAATAAAAATATTTTTAATTCAAAATTATTATTTAGTATTTTTATAGTAATTAAACATATTATTTATAAAGAGTATTTTAAATAACAACTGTGTATTTATAAACAATTTTGTATCTAAATTCACAGATACATTCCGCCATTTCGATTTGGGCTGAACTCGCGCTCATTTTTATGGTTAAGCGTCCATTTTTAATTATACACGGTTATTCTTTACGGATTTATTCGTTTAATTAGTGCATAACTTTAATATATTTATATGTAATAAATATCATTTGTTGGACACTTTCGCCAAAAAAAAAAAAGAATTTTATCGAACACATATTGGAAATTTTGCAAAAATAGATCGTTTTCTATAATGTTAACTCGTGCTGAGCACGAGTAGCACGAGTGTAGAGTCCCTCTGATATAATATAATTATATATATAAGTAAAGCTATATTATATAGTAGTAATTATAGTATATTTTCTTCCAGTTTATAATATTATATATATATAGTATATTAATTATATAATATATATATATACTATATCTAATATATATTATTATTAAATTCAAGCTATTTGAGCGTCTAACTTCTGTAGATAAATGACAGGAGGCCTAGAGTAGTCATAAACACAATAAATATTACAAAATATATTACATAAAGAAAGTCTTCTGAAATATTAAGTAAAGAGGTTTATATATTTAATATTTTAGAAAACTTTATGTAATATATTTTGTGATATTTAATTGTGTTTATGATTACTTAGCTTTGTCGCTCTATATTATATATATATATATTCTATATATTATATATATATATGATAGGTTATATATAATATATATCATATATATATTATATATATATATATATATACCTATCTATATATATATATTTTATATATATAGTATATATGGTATACTATATATATACTATATATATATATATATACTAATTTATATATATACTAATATATTATCCTATATATATATATATATATATATACTATATATATATTATATATATATATTATATATTATTATATCTATATATATTATATGGAAATTTAAATTTTAACCGAGCTTTAAAATAGTAAATAAACCGTAATTAAAAATATAAGATACATGTTAAAAATGATAAATTTGCTAACGTATTATATATATATATATATATATATATATAATTATATATAATATCTTTATATATATATAATATATATACTATATATATATATTATATATATATATATATATTATATATATTATATATTATCGAGGTAAGTCAAAAAATACCGGAACATTCCGATTAGTCTTCATATCTTACAATGTAATAAGCGCGTGTTGTGAGAAATGTGCGCAGACATGTAAGGACATGTATCAGCAGCGTATGACAGTGTTGAGCATGTGTCCGTGTTTATAATACAGTTTGCTTTGAGGAACTCTCGTTGTGTGTTGTCAGAAACGTGCACCGCGTGTGTACGCACCTTGTCCTAAGATTCCTCACCCAGGAGTAGTGTGAAGAGACTGTCTACATAAGCGGAGAGCTCATTGCTATGGTGGATGCGGATTGAGAATTGTTGAATAGGGTAATAACTGGTGATGAGACGTGGCTTTGCCTGTACGACCCTTAAGCGAAACGTCAGACCTGTGAGTGGAAATCTCCGAGTGCACCATGAAAACAAAAGGTTCGAGCAGATCCCTCAAAGGGAAGAGTCATGCTGGAGGTCTTCTTTGACATTAAAGGTTTCGTACACTTTGAATTCATACCTCAGGATCGTACAGTTATCAAGCATATGTGCATTGATATTCTCCGTCGTCTTCGTGACGCAATCCAACGCAAACGTCCTGAGCTTTAGGAATGGAAAAATTGAGTATTGCACCACACCATGACAATGCCATGGAACATCGTTCACTCCTTGTCTCTGAATATCTGACGAACAGCCACATACCTGTGATTTCTCAACTTCTTTACTCCCAGATTTGGCTCCAGCTGATTTCTATCTTTTCCCTCGCAGGAAGGATCTGTTAAAAGGGCGACGATTTCAGTCAGCAAAAGAAATTCAAAGTGCTACTACGCGTGCGTTGAAAGAGGTAACAAAAGATGGCTTACAGCGATACTGCGAGCAGTGATACGAGCGCTGGCAAAACTGTATGAAAGTACTTTGAAAGTGGTATTGTATAATATGTTGTATCATATATGATAATAAAGTTTAGTTAAAAGTTCCGGAATTTTTTGACTCTACCTGTGTATATACATTATTTATATGGTATTTGTTTTAAAGAAGAATACATAGAAACTATAAAGGAAACTATATACAGATTGAGAAAGTTTCTTCCGGATTAACGTTAAAATACAGGTTCTTACATAAAATGATAAATTACAAATGCAACTAAGCTAATAGAAATTGTAAACTGCTAATACTCTTCTGAAATTCTTCCAGCTGCTTCCAGGTAGAGTCAAGAGTAAATAGCTCGAGAAACTTGCAAAAAAGTACAAGCGAAAAATACCCCAATATTGAGGCCATCTTATAACAAATAAATTCAAAACTGAACTCTAGAACAAGACTTTCAAGACTAGACACCGGGAGACTTCTGAAACTAGAAATGTCTCCCAAAGGTCAGATTCCTCAAAGGACTAAGGGTTCAGTAATATCCAGAACTAGATATCCTTCGGTAGGATAGCAAATTTCACCTTTTTTTTTAATTAAGTCCCAAAATTTTAAAATTTGTTCTTCGGGGGGGGGTGGTGGGGAAGTAAACACGATTAAATACAGTTTATATATTATATTATATATAATATATATATATTATATACTAGAGATATATTATAGATATAATATATTATATATATATATATATTATTATGGATATATATATATATATTATATAATTTACAAGAAGGTATAAGCATAATATATTATTAATATAGATAGAAAGTGGAGAACTAATCCATGGTATATGGATGGGCTGAGTGCGATTATAGAAGAAAGCTAGATTGAGAGAGCATAATTAATCTGATAGATCGAATATTCATACAATCAACAAAATGCAATAATATAAGGTGATAAAGTATTACTTTTGCTTTTCGTCGTATCGGATTGCTCAGATTCCACGTGAGAAGGTGTGTATGCGGAGAATTGTAGAATGAATATGCTGTAGCTTTCTAGATGCAGGCCGGAGTACCATTGCACTGTACTAGATTGACAACACTAGCAGGGATAAGCCATGGTTGTAACAATAACACATCCGATGACGTAAATTGGTGCATACTTGTATGTATGACTTAGAGTGTAGTATTAGGGGAGGTAATGTAGATGTAGGAGGATAGTGGAGATTTCCGTATACATATGGTGGATAATTTCTGTGAGAACTAATCATGGATAGGATTCAGTCAATATGGAATGAAAATCGAATAGGCAACAGCGTGTGGACAGCAAGTCATAGAGAATACTGAATGTTTCAGTAATGGATAAGACATAGAAGATTGAGAGAGTATAGTGAAGCAATTAATAATATGTGATGAAATGAGTATCAGGTGACTAATAATATAAGATAGGAAATGAGAAAAGTATAGCGAAGTGTCTAGAGATATGGAAGAAGACTAAGCGGTACTAGAAACTTGTCGTTTTTAATATGGTCAAAAAACTTGAAGAAAAACTGGAACAGAAATAAAAAGATAATAGCAATAAGAATGCAGAATATCGAAGTTATGTTAAAGTGACTCCGAAGTATGATTAGGGGAAAGATGGGGAAGAAATTATTTTATTGTTTTGCTGATTATACAAATTGATGTGGATGGAGGAGGATATGTCTCATGTGTATTGTAGAGAGAATACGTGTATTTGATGTAGCGAGGTAGGCTAGAGACCCGAGTGCGGTAAGATCAAGAGCACAGATATAGATATATGTGTAATAATTCCTTTGAGTGAAGGATAATAACATATAAGGAATAATAGCAACGAGGATGAAAATATGAATGAGAGTGGGAGTTGAAATTATAATGTAAGAATGTGGGAGTGTAGAACTGAGAGATATGAGGAATATGAAAGAATTATGAAGTCATGGTGCTGGCGAGATAGAAAGAGACACTCTTAAGATAAGAATATATATAGTAATTATCTTCCAAGGGTTTTTAGGAAAGGGGACACATTTAAGAACTGATAAGAGTTAAAACTAGCAGGTGATTTCTCTACTTTTCAAACACCAATTAATAGCAGATGTTTACTGAATAGTTTATAAGAAATAGAATGGTGAAAGATGATAGAAGATAAAATAGACGAGGTGGCACTAAACATGGCTTTAGGCCAAATTAATCACTATTGATTTACAACTTTATTTAAACTACTAGTGACGCTCTCGCGTCGTTAACAGAAAAATATATTATTATGGTCATATGAGACCTAGGATAAATGCTTTTTTGACTGCGTTAACGAGAGGGATCCTAGTGAGAATTATACTTATATAAGAGATGAGTAATAGTATATAACCGTTAAAACTATAAGAAGCATATAAGAGCAGGACGAATTATCATTCAGGAAAAGTGAAAACCCAGATGGACGATGGAGATTGGTTTGATGTTGATACGGGGGTGAAACAGGGTAGTATGAGATGGTTTCGAAGTGAAGAGTGTAATTTATTCTGTGTCAGTGAAGGATTATTGTGGAAAATGGTAAGTAGACAAGTGGAGGGTACTATCTTTGGATACGCAGATGACTTGCGTTGGCGTTGGAATCAGAAGGCTCTCTGCGGATTATTGCATGTGGATGAGAGTGTGAGAGAGAGAATCGAAGGATTAAATAGAGGAGAAGAAGCTTGTAAGTGATGTCTGATTTCTGAAGGATTGCGAAAATTTATTCATTATAGAACGAGTGAGAGTGTTCTAGAAGAATGAATCTGGTTAGATCGTTAAATACACTTGAGTTTGTTTCGGTGAGCACGATAGGAAATGTTTAATTACTATGGAGTAATTGAATAGTAGATATAAGAATCGTTTGAACTCATACATTTAATTAGATTGCTCTATCTTACATGACGAGACAGATGTCCCTGAAAAGTGAAAATAGGTACTATCGTGTGATGATAGCTAAACCTATATATAAACGTAGGTTTGCAAGAAAGCGTGGGACTTTTAACTTAAATTAATTTAACTAAGATAGTAAAGATACATAAGGTTTCAATTTTTTTCATTATTTTTTAGTAAAAAATAAAGTATTTCCACTCATTTATAATAATAAGGAGGGAGTTTTCGAAAGAGAGGGTAGAATGAATGAATGATGTATATATATAGAGAGAGAGCTGAGGGTGGGAGTGAGTATATACTTGAGTTGTTTAAATTTGAAAAGGGACAGCTACGATGGTTCGCAGAGCATATGATGAGGATGAAGTGAGGATACGATACGCGACAGAGATACGTACGATGAGGTCAAGATGGAAGAGCGTGAGGTGGCCGAACATGATGCGATAGTGACTATTGTAGGACCTGCGCATGTCGAAGGATGAAGAGGATGTGGAATGGAAGTGCGCTTGGAAGTTAATCGGAATGAATATAGCGTATCGATAGGGAGTGGAGTGGTGTTTTCGTCAGAGAACAAATCTTTACATATGCGCTATTCATGCGTTTACAAGGGAGTCTGGTGGTTGGAATATATATATATATATAATATATATATATATATTATATACTAATATATTATAATATATTAATATTTCTATAAATTTTTTATTGTGAAGTCATAAGAGTCAATAATTAAATTAAAATATATTAACATAGATAAATATAATATAATATATCTTAATATAATACGTATTTATGCAAATTGATAAAAAATAAGAGAAAGGAAATAGGAAGAAATAAATATATATAGATATAACTTATAGTATAATCTATAGCTATTTAATATATACAAGCGGTAGCATAAATAAAATGAGGAACTAGAATTCTTGAATAATACTACAGACGAGTATATAATGCTGACTGGTGTACAAATAACAACAATTAATTTACTGAATTAAATATGTCGAAGTAGTTTACTTACGAAGATGTAGAATATTAATAAAAAATTTTATTACAATTTCTTTTTGTGTTGAAAGATTTAAAACTAAATAAATGTTCGTGCAATATTCTTAACAAAAGCAAAAATTTATTTACTAGAAAAATAAATAGATTTACTAGTCACATAAATAGTTTTACTAGAAAAAGAAAAATATTACTAAAAAATTCATTTACTGGAGAAAGAATATATTTACTAGGAAAGAATAGATTTATAGAAAAAATACCTTTAGTTAATATTTATAGAAGGAAAATTAAATAAGAGATGTAAATTTAGTTTTTGATCACCAACTACATAAAAATACTGTTAGTTAGATTAACAGAATTCAGCATACACAAGATAAAAGAGACATAAATAGGGTCATTCTATTCTATGTAACAACTATTCTTTATAAATCTAATTTGTGGTTAACTCCATTATTAATATTAACGGCTATGTTTTTCATTACATGAAATATTTAAATTATAGAATTTAATCTACATTAAGATGACTTTCTCGAAATAATAATATAAACTATACTCTAAATATAACTCAAATTTACAGTAAACTTTCATTAATTTTGGTCATTAAAAATGTTTGTATTTTTTCAAAATACTTTTACTCATCGAGGAATATAGTTTAGAGGTAGCAAAAATAAGCAGAACCAAAAGGAAATAAAATGAATATACTCGCAGAAAAGCGATTATCTCATTAGTCAGAATGAAAGCCATGCTCAGACTTCGAAAGTGTATTATATTAAATTTTAAGTTCGGTATATCACGTCACCTCGATCATATATATTTATTATATATATATATATTATATTATATAATATATACTATATATATATATATATATTATATATAGTCACTTCACTTGCTGTTACAAAAAATATTAATGTATATGTATATATATTATATAATTATATAAATATATATATTTTAAATAATATTAATATTAAATAATATATTAAGTATATATATATATTATATTATTATTTATATATACCTATCTATATATATACTATATATATATTTATCATAAATATTTATATATATTATATTCTGGTAATATATTATATATATATAAATATATTATATATATACTGTCATATATATAATATATTATATATATATAAATATATATATCATAAATAAATAATTATATATATATTATATATATATTATATTATATTATACTATACATACATATATACTCTATATATATACTATCATTCTGTTTATATATAAAGATATTTATATTTTAATATATATATATATGGAATTAATGGTATTTTCGAAATTTATATATATATATTATATATCTTTCTGCATCTGATCCGTGTACAGTAGAACTGCTAAGTTTTGGTTTCCACGTCCAGTAGAAATAGCAAAACATCATACACGGCTTCACTCTCTTTTCATGGAAGGTTCCTAATATTTTTAAGTATTTGCGTTCCAAATTTCTAACTCTATTATTTGTTATTTTTTCCATGCTTTCATTTATTTTACCCACTTACTCCCAACGTTAAATTAATATTTACATAATTTCCTGCAAAAAACAAAGTAAATTACACAAAAAATAACTGTGTGGTTCAAACTCATAAAGTCCGTCATTATATCATTATTAAACATGGATGCTAATTATTTTTTCGACTTTACTTTTATAGTTCTACAAAAGTATGTTCAACAAATCTTCAAGTTTTCTTTATTCTTCTATAAAACCAACTGTTTTCTCCTGCATGCAATTCATTTGTTGTTTTCAACATGAACACCATGGTGGGAAGCCTTCAACATCCTTGGAACAGGATTTTTGAACAGGATGAAAAATCATTAATCTTTCAACGTGCGGAATTTAAAATTACTGAATACAATGTTGCCGCATTCAGATATTGCCTTTTGTTGACTATGAGGCAGTGTTTCATACCCCTTTTTCTAGAAATAATGCTGCCTCAGTGGAAACCAGTTAAATCCAAGGAGAGAGGGTCGGTAAAAAACTATTAGCCGACTCCTGACTCCTTGCAAAATATTTTTCAAGTTATAATAAAAGAAAAATTGAAACATTTAATTATGTAATAATAAACCAATGATAATGATAAAATAATAGTTTAGAAGTTTTTTTTAAATAATATTAATAATAATAATAGATAATAAATAATAATAATTAATAATAATAATAATAATATATTAAGTAATATTAATACATAATATATATATAATAAGTAAATAAAATAATAATAGATATAATAATAATAATAATAATAATAATAATAATAATAATCATAATAATAATAATAATAATAATAATAATAATAATAATAATAATAATAAATGTAACTATAAATATAATTATTTAAATACATAATACTTCAGATTTTTTAAAGCTATAAACTATATAAGCTTATAATTTTGAGCACTATTTTATTATTTTTCCAGCACTCATGAGCAGGGTTGTAGAGTCGGAGTCGGAGTCGGAGTCGGAGTCGGGGAGTCGGTAGTTTTGAAGAGAGTGGAGTCGGAGTCGGAGTCGGAGTCGGCAATTTTGAAAAAGGTGGAGTCGGAGTCGGTAATTTTAAAGAGGGTGGAGTCGGAGTTGGAGTCGGAGTCGGAGTCGGAGTCGGAGTCGGAGTCGTCATCGAAGTCGGTAATTTATAAAGGGGTGGAGTCGGAGTCGGAGTCGGAGTCGGAGTCGGTAATTTTCAAAAGGGTGGAGTCGGAGTCGGAGTCGGAGTCGGAGTCGGAAAATTTTTGAACCGACTCCACAACCCTGCAGTCATGAGTCGTGGGAGTCAAAAACCCCTCGTAAAAAAACGTTCGTGTGATATGCATTTATTTGCCACTAAAAATTAATATAAATGTTATTTCTTAATTATCTGGTAAAAAAAATCTTAAAATAATAAAAAATAACCTCATTACACAACAGCCCCTATTTTATATATATAGTATATATATATATTTATATTATATAATATATATACTATATTATTAGTATTTATATATTATACTATATTTTATATATAGTATATATATATATATATATATATATAATATATATATATATATCTATTTAGATATCATATAATATATTTTATATTTATATATATATATATATATTATATTTATATTATAGTTTATATAGTGGTACCTTAGGTGATGTACGGAACAGGTTTACGCGGACTTTTCCTGCCGGAACCTTCGGGATTTTTTAGAAGTTCGGTTTCCGGCCGACACTATCTTGGTTCCGGTCCGATCTTACGCGGAACTTTCTACTTTTTCAATGTCTTTCTTATAAATAATGTCAAGTAATTGATTGAACATTTTACTCTAGTTTATGATTATTGCAAAAAAATATATAGAAAATTGATAGATATGGTAATGTGAATAAATATCAATGATAATCCACTGACCTAACACTCTTAGTTTACGAAAGACTTTTAAATAGTGAACACAATATTTTTATATCTCGTCACCGGTAGCTTTTATTTCTCTAGAACGGGTTGGTGGAGTTTTTGATATATTTGTAGATTTTTTGATTTTTTTTTAGACACAAATTACTTTTTTATTATTATTTTTTATAAAATTACGTAAATAATCCTAATTATACTAATTAAATAATGAATAGTAAATAAAACCTAATAATTAGTTTAATTAGTTATTTAAATTATTATATTATAATATACTCATATTATTATATATAATTATATATATAGTTATTATATTTAATATTATATATATTAGTATTACTATATATATATATATTATATATATATATATATATTATATCGTATAATTATATTATTATATATTATATATATATTATATATATATTATAATATATAGTATATATTAGTATATATATATTATAATATCTGTTATAATATTGAAAATTCTAATTATTATTTATTTCTTTATTAAAAATGACTTGAAACTACTATTGATGAATTTATTATCATATAAGATGAAATATGAGCTTAATCATTAATTAGTTGATAGCTGGATTAATTATTAATTTAGAAAAAAAAGGTCAAAATTTCCTAAAAAAAAAAAAAATAATAAAAAATAAAAAACAGATTTTTAACTCTTAAATAAATTACGTTAATATTAAAATTAAAGAGGATGAGAAACTGACTCAGAAGTGATCGTTAAATGCTCAAATAATAAAAGGATAACATACTTGATATTTGACTCTTCAACTCCTCTAAACTAAAAATGTGCTACCAAAGAAGAATTTAGTTAACCGAGCATTTACCATATCGTCTGATTGGCCTTTTTGATAAAGAAATTAAAAGAACAACGCAGAATCAATAAACAATAACTTCCCCAGTATATTATAGAGAACTATAAGAGCTACTACTTTTTTAAATAATTTAATTTACCAATAAATAATTATAAAACGAAAACGATAAGCTCGTGTAGTATTAAAAACTGAAAATATAAGTCAGAAAAAGAGGAAGAGAACAATTAAAAATTATTTTAAAAGAGCATATTAAAAGCAATAGACGGAAAGAAGCTTATCATTAAAAATCGTCGTTAATGCTCATTGAAACTGAGCTCGTGGCTTCTCTACTCTGTGAAGTGCTGTCGGATGGTTGGTATCATAAACGCTTGTATACTCGATTTCAATGTTCTGAAAGTGGATGTACCTCTACAACGATACACAACGAATACCTTCAACATGAGAATGTCCTACATAAGTATAACCCGAGCAAAATAATTTCAACATTTTAAAGAACACTACAAAAATCCCAGTAACAGAAAAGAAAGCTTTTCCATCATAAGAAAAATGAGTTTTATGATTTGCGCTAGGGGAATCATGCTCTTAAGAACACATAAACAATGATAATACTAAAATGTAACGAAATGTCAATTTTTCTGAACATCTTTAAATGATCAAAAAGTCATGTAAGTTAACTTTTTCTAACTTTTTGAAATTATTAATTAAATTATATGATTTTTGTAGTAAGATTAGAAATCAGTCCATTTGCAAATTTTACAAAATTAAATACTAATTTATTTCCTTGAAAATGTCAAAGTGTATCGACGAAAGCTTGGTATACAGACTTAAATCATTGTTTCTCTTTTTATTCAAAATTTTTTAAAGAAAATTTCTTTCTGTTGGAAAGAAATACTTTCAGGTGGCTTGAATGTTAATAAAAAATATACATTAAAATAATGCTGCTACGATCATTATTATTATTATTATTATTATTTATTATTATTATTATTAATTATGTATTATTATTATTATTATTTATTATTATTACTTATTTTATTATTCTTATTATATTACTAAATATATTTAAAAAGTGGAGAAGTACTTGAAAAACAAAATCTTAACTAAACTTTTTTAGCTAAAATTTTAAAAAATTTTAAAACATGATTGCATAATTTTTTACTTAAAATTAATATTATTTTTACTTGAATATTGATCTTTTGCTAGTAGGTGTAGGAAAATACATTGTTGTTGAGTTAAACGTGATCTCTTATCTCAAACACTGAAAATGAGAGAAAGAAAAATTTTCTAAAAAAAGCTTTTTAAACTTTGAAGACCAGTAGAGCTTTATATAGTATATATTCTTTTTACTTAATAATTTATTGATCCGCTTATCCAATATTTTTTGGCTTCAGAACTAAGAGCTCACAGCAATGGATATGACAGATGCAGAATACTTCAGAGAGACTCCACTGTTTATCAAAGATACAAGTTTGTAATAGGTAAAATATGTAATGTGTGTAGCGGAAGTTCGAAAATGTCGCGGTTCCGGCCGGAACTTTTTCCAAGGTTCCGGAAGTTTCTGGTTCTGGCCGGAACCAAAAAATTCTGGTCTCCGTACATCCCTAATTATATACCCTACTTAAATATTATAGTAAAAAATATATATATATATTTATATTATACTTATATACTATTAGTATATATATATATAGTAATATTATAATATAATATATATGATATATATATACTATGGTAAATCATGCGATTTATGTCGTAAAATAGTTTCAAAATATAAACTGAAATTTTGTTTTATTTTAATTAAAAAACAATATATATATATATATATATATAAGATAGAGAGAAGAGATATATATACTACTATTATAAGTATATATATATATATTATTATATATATATATATATTTATATATATATATATATATATTATAATTATAGAGAGAGAGAGAGAGAGAAGAGAGAGAGAGATGAGGAGAGAGAGAGAGAGGAGAGAGAGAGAGAGAACAATACTAGATTAAAATATATGGTTAAAGTATTAAAAATCCATTTATAAAATTATAAAACTAGGCCGTCAGCACGGACGTGCCTACGTATCGTAGAGAAATAGTTAGGGATCGATATATTTGAATAATGTATCGATATCGGAAAATATATCGATATTAAATTAGTAAAAGTACATTTTAGCAGTCTTTAGATTTTCGTATTTTCATAATTTTTATTAGTATATTTTAGAACCTTTTAAAAATTTGTGTTGCTTTTTTCGTTTTTTTTTTCATTTAGTAACTATTTTCGTTGCAAAAATTAAAGTTAAAATTAAAACGCAAAGATTAATGTTGCCGGGGTTTACGCCTTGCTGGGGGGGGGGTCTCCCCTTCTCCCTCTGAACACCTCCCCCACCGAGTAATAACCCCCTTCTTTGATGCGTATTTCCCAATATAATAATTAAGGCAAAATATATTATCTTCGCGGCGAAAAATAATTAATAATAATAAGTTTACGCACACTGAAACAAACCTATTTTACCAGATAGCCGTGTATATATATATATATTAATATATATATATATATATTAATAATAATAGTATATGATATATATATATTATATTAATTATATATAATATTATGGTTCCATGTATCATAGCATGACACATTCATTTTTTCGTTGGTTCAAATCTTAAAAATTTGTCTCTGGGAACTGTGCTTTTTTATGCAAAGATAATATTATTTTTTTTGTGTAAACTTATAAAATGATATATATATATATTATATTTATATATTTATATATTATATATATATTATATATTTATTATATTATATATATATATATATATATTATATTATATTATATTATAATAATATATATATATATTAATATATAATTATACCGTATATATATTATATATTTAACTCTATAATATATATATATATATCTCTAGTATATATATATATATATATATATATATATATATAATATATGTATATGTTATATATAATATATTATATATGATATATATATATATATATATATATATATTATATATATATATATATATCTATATATTATTATATCTAATTATATATATCATATATAATTAGTATATAATTATATATATTTACTTAACTTCTATATGTATATCACCTATACTCATATATATATTTATAATATATATTATATATATATATATATAATAATTATATATATATATAGTATATATGATATATATATATATTATTTATATATATATATTAGTATATATATATTACATACATTTTTTTTAAGTTTCT
>JABUQX010061576.1:0-23100 GCA_015478945.1 Trachelipus rathkii
TCTCAAGTAGAAGAAAGTCTGGTAAGAATAGATAAATTAAAAGGTTGTTTTGTTTGTGTTTCTCATGAATTTGGTTGATTCTCTTATATGAAAACTATTATTTTTATAAATTATTCTTTCACTAGTGTGATAAAAATTTTGCGCGACTTTAGTTTCCAAGTTACGAGGGTCACAATATTATGAGGTTACTCAACCGTCTCTTCGAAATCCTATAACTCCCCTCTGTTTCAAGATAAGGCCCTTTTGAATTAGCAGTGAGAGAGAATTACTCATAGTTCAAACCTCTTATTGCTTTAAATACCTTTACTGTCAAGTTAACCCATTGGTGTGGAACCTGCGGCCTTAAGGCCACATGTGGCCTTCTGGACCACCATATGTGGCTTATTTTGATAAATCTTTGTTATTTAAGAAACATTTTAATTAGTTACAATAATACATGGGATATAGTTGGTGAACTCATACAAAATAATTATTAGTTAATGGAAAGCATTGTGCTGAATATAAACAAAATATTTTATAAATCATTCACACTCAACATACAAAAATAAAAATAAGAAATTAACGCATCTTTGTGAAATGCGTCTTTTGCGCCAATTGCACAATTTTTTGTACTGTTTTATATTGGTTAAATGAATTGCTTGTTCTATAATACTTTAATTTCTACAATAAAGAAACACAATGCACACCACCACTCTGTTACTCATAAGGACTATAAATATGCCAAATTATAGGAGGAGGCTCGAAAGATTGCACTTAATAAATTAAAATTAGGAAAGTGTAAAGAAAGACAATTATTCCATTCAATGTTAGGCCTACTATGACTGAGGCAAGTTATAAAGTAGCATATTTGCTTGAAAAAAAAAAAAAAACGTGAACCATTTAGTGATGCAGAACTTATAAAGGATTGAACTGTTGAAGATAAAGTTAATAAATATAAAGACGTACCTCTTTTACGAAGGGCTAATACAGATCGACATTATGAGTTAGCTCACAATGTACCTCAGCAACTTCAAAAAATAATCAATATGAAAATGTTTATTACTCGATAGGTTTCGATGAATTGCAGATAAACGTTGCGATATTGGATTAAATTTTACTAATTTGGTGAGCATTTGTACAGACGGTGCTCCATCTATGACTGGGAATGACGAAGGATTTATTGCATATTTTAAGTGAACTCGCAGACCCAAATGCACAAATTTTTCTGTATCTATGCCAAATCTGTCATTTTAAATGATACATTGGGAAAAGTTAGGGTATTGAGAATTATATTCGGGCAAATGCCACAAATCATTGATATCTTCAAAACATGCTCATGATGGATGAAATATATTATCACTGTAGATTTGCCCTATCAAAATCTATATTATATTTGCAAAAAATCTGAAATTTAGAAAGAAATAATCGTTTTTCAAAAATTTTCTTGCTTAGTCAAAACTTACATTTTCCCCATTGAACAAAAATAATTAATTAATGAAAACAAAGTATAATAATGCTCTTTTATGATATACAAATCTATCTTAGATTCTTTAATCAATGAATACAATGAAAGATTGATTGTGTGAAAGCATGATATCTTGAAACTAACTTTTCAACCTCACTTAGTTGATTTATCAAAGGCACTTGAAGAGTTACAAGTAGAGCTTATTGAATTGTTTTAAGATAACATCCTAAAATCGTTGATTGAAATTTGGGAAAATCCTGTCGAAATTTGGAAAGAGGCTGTGGCAAGCCCTCACCTTCAGGAACATGCACGCCGATTGATTTCATGCTTTTCAACGACAATGTTTTAAATCAACATTCTCATACTTAACACTAGAGGTGCACCGATAAGGAATTAGGCCGATTACCGATTAAGTGGCTTATGGTAATTGGCCGATTAATTGGTAATTGGATATATATATATATATATATAATAATAATATATATATATATATATATATATATATATATATATATATATATATATATATATATATATAGTATTATTATTCATATCTTTTATATATATATATATATATATATATATATATATATATATATATATATTTTTTTTTTTTTATCATAATATTTTTATTTTATCAAATATTTATTTTTATATTATATAAAATTAAATATTACAAATAAAATGTTAAAACAAGCAGTATGCCTACCAGTTTTTGCTGGGATTATTTTGATGTTCATCCTATGGATAAAAGTAAATGCATATGTAAGCTATGTAAAAACACCATATCAAGAGGTGGCAAATCAGGAAAAACTTTTACGACAACAAATATGTTGAACCACCTTAAGAAAATTCATCCAGAAGAAGCAAAAGCTGAAAAGGAAATATGATTGCTCAAAGCCAGGTACTTCAGGAACAAGTTGCAGCAACTATTAACCTCCAGCGAAAGTTCAAAATAGTAAAATTCAAACTACTTTAGAATTATTGTTTGCAAAGATGAAAATTTGGGATATTAATGAAAACAGGTCTCAAGAGATACATTATTTGATAGGAGAAATGATAGCTGTTGATATTCAACCATATTCTGTAACATCTGACATTGGATTCCAAAGGCTTATTACAAAACTGATTTACGTTATTCCATCAAGAAAGTATTTCACAGAGAAAATAATTCCGGATATATTTATGAAAGTAAAAACAAAAATTCAGACATCGCTTGATGAAATTAGCAGCCTTTCTTTGACGACAGACATTTGGACAGCTTCTACAAATAATGCTCCATTTCTGAGTGTTACAGCTCATTGGCTTTCAAATGAGTTCGAACAGCGCAGAGCTGTGCTTAGAGTTATTCCTTTCCCTGGTTCACATACAGATGAAAGAATAAGCGAACAACTACACAGTGTTCTGGAGGAGTATAAGATCTTAAACAAAATTTTTCTTGTACTGCGAGATTCTGCTGCAAATATGGTTGGTGGTGTGAGGAGTGTGGCTTACTGTCTGCGTGTTTCATACACACATTGCAACTTTCAATAAATGACTCAATATTTTCCCAACAGGGTGTGAAGAACATCATTACAATTAGCAGAAATATAGTCTCACACTTTAATCACTCTCCATTAGCAATTAGCAAATTAACCGAAATCCAGGAGCAGCTTAAATTGGACAAACATAAACTGATTCAAGATGTGTCTACTCGTTGGAATTCAACATATTATATGTTGAAAAGAAATTTAGAACGGCAAAAAGCCCTTATAATGTATGCTGTTGATAATAAAATTCCAACCTTATCACCTTACCAATGGGGAATTGTTGAAAAAGTTGTCCAGTTCCTAAGTCCATTTGAAGACATCACCAAAGAAGCAAGTAACAGAACATCTACTATATCACTGATAATACCTACAATATTAGCTCTCAGATTATTTCTATCAAACGCTACCAAACCTAATGGTGACTTTAGTGGAATCATTTCAACTGTTGAACAATGCAATGTATCAATTGAAAAAAGATTTTCGTCATACCTAAATGAAAAATTTCTATGGTTGGCTACTTTTCTTGATCCAAGATTAAAATTGAAATTTCAAATAGCGGACATTACAGAAAGCACTATTAAGAAATGGATTTTAAATATTGTAGAAGTAGAACATCTACAAGCTGATAAAAATTATAAACATGATAATTAAAAACAAACAGGATACACTTCTTCAAGTTCTAATGAAGATCAAGATGCTGCAACTGAAAGTGTACCTAAAACTGTTTCCCTTTCAAGACTGTTAGATGAGTTTGAGTCAAATAAGGCTATGATAATAAATCCAGACTTAGGGGAAGAGTTAAACTTAAAGGTTGCAAGTACAACAAATGAGCAAGACACCACCACCACTCAATCCAAACTTAAGAGGTGTAAATCTCTTATTCGTAGATGCACAAAAGAACTCCATCAATATTTAGCTTTACCACCACTACAAAGAAGTCATGACTTATTTCTGTGGTGAAAAAAGATATGGGAGACTTTACCAATGTTGAGCAATTTGGCTTCAAAATATTTAAGTGCACCTCCGTCATCTGTTGAGAGTGAAAGACTCTTTAGTACAGGTGGTAATGTGTATGAACCTACAAGGAATAGGCTGTGTCCTGAAAATGGTGAAACTCTTATGTTTCTACATTACAACTTGAGAGTATTGAACTGTAAATACTGATGAGACCAGAGGTACCAGGCAAAATAAAAATAAAAAAGGCAAAAAAATTTATGTAGGATTTTTTAATAAAAATAATAAAATATAAATAAAAATTACAAATAAAAATAAAAAAGCCAAAAACCCATAATAGCAGCCAGACACTAAACAAGCTAAAATTGGTAATTGTTACTGTGTCAAAACTATCTGATGATTAACTTGGCAGTTATGAAATGTCTTAAATTCAGTCTTTTAAAGGGAATAAAGCAATCGGCCGATTAGCCCGCAAAAAATGTGATTATCAATAATTGGTAAAGTGGCCGATTACCTGCCGATTAATCGGTGCATCCCTACTTAACACAATCAAGAATTTGTTAAAAATGACAGGTGAGCATCTGGAGGACTAATTAAAACCTCCATGTTGGAACCAGATATCACAATGTTGTACCACAGAAGCGATCAGAGAAGTCATTAAAATATAAAGATTGTTTATTTCTTTATTTAATTATTTATTTAGCATTCTTAAAATGGCTGTATATTCCCTGGTAGTTATTAGTTTAAAAGAATATTGACAAAAGATTCAATATTATTGTAAAATATTGTCACATATATTGACTCACCTCACTTCAGGTGGCAATTTTAAATGTGACCTTCACACGTAAAATGGTTCCCCAACCCTTTTTTAACAATGAATAAATATTTACATGTATTATTGTATATATTGTTAGTAATACCAACACTTTCTCATTACCAACAATATATTTTTATTAATTATCTTTTACCTTTCTGTTCATTTCCTTATCTTTCCGTTTATCGGCCATAAAAAATAAGTCATTGGATGTTATGCTGAATATATTGTTAGGCTCTCTGCTAACTTGAAAGACTTAAGGAAAAAAAACAACTTTGAAGATTTACTTATAACTAGCTAACGATCATTTTTGTTTTAAATTAAACCAATTTATTATCATTTACTGTTTGATTTATACAAAGAAATATATTTTTTATTTTGGTAAAGATCTTTCTCACATTATTTTATTATTATTATATTATTATTATTATTATTATTATTATAATTATATTATTATTAATTATTATGAAGTAGTAGGTTGGCTGCCAACTACCAATTAATTCTTTTGCCAGGAATGCTAATACATGCCCTCGGAGAAGGTCGTGATCGCCGTAAAGGCCTTCTATCTTTCGGCGCAAAAAAATGTATAATCGTATGGGTACATAGAATGGCAGAGGAATAAATGTTAGAGAAGAGGGAGGGGGGGTGATGGATGTATTTAGAAAGGGCAAATTGATTTGCTCACTGTGACTGACACAAAGATGAAAGGAAAGTGGTGAAAATATGTCGTCGTTTTTTTTTGGAAAAAAAAAAAAAACTGTGTGTGCTGGTGTGGAAGGATTGAGAGAGGGAGAGAAGAGTTGCAATCTGATGAGTGACTTTGTACAGAAGCTTATGTAGAACTTTGGTGTTGTGAGTCTAAGATTCTAATGGTTAAATAAAGTTAGAAAAGGTCAAGTATGTGTGGTTGTGAACATATGGTCCCATCTGAGGGTAATGTTGATAAGGGGTGTAATTTTCTGGGATAATCTGAATGAATGTTTTGATGGGGTGAGTAGGAGCTTCAGATTTCTTGTGTTAGAGGACCTAAATGGTTTGATAGGCTATCAAAAATGGTTTTGGGGTGTCAGGAGAAAATGAGAATGGTAGAAAGGTGATTGATTTCTGTGAGGAAAGAGGTATGTGTGTAAGTAATACTTTCTTTAAGCAAGAGTATTCATAAGTATACTAGAGTGGGTGTAGGTAAAGATGGTATCGAAGTTGAAAGTATGATGAATTGATTTTTTGTGTTGGTGAAGAAGAGATGTTGAAGTATGTGTTGGATGTTAATCAGTGAGGGGTTTAGGGGATGGAATTATCGGATCATGATGTTGTTTATGTAAAAATAAATTGTGGGGGCTTTTGGATGGAGAGGGAAGTGATGAGAAAAGGAAGTGGGAAGAATTAAGAGTGAGAAGTTAAGTGAACAAGGTAATAAGGATAAGTATTTGAGAGCGCTAGCAAGTAAATCAGTTGAATGTGAGCAAGTTGAAACTGAACAAATCTGGGAGAAAATGAAGGAAGCAGTTGTTGCAATGCAAAGGAAGTATGTAAGATGTACTAAACGTAGGAAGAATGAAATGTAAATGAGTGGTGAATGAAGAGGTGATGCAAGCAGTTAAAAGTAAAAAAGAAGAGTGATTGAATGTACTAAAATTCAATGATGAAGTTTCAAAAGAAAAATGTTTGGAATTATATAGGGAGGAAAGAAAAGAAATACTAAAAGTGCTTACATAGGAGGAAAAAAGAGGTAAATGAACAGTTTGGAAAGAAGAATGGGGACTTGCAAGGGAATAGGAAACTCTTCTGGAAGGAAGGGCGAAAGGTTAAGAATAAATAAGGGGAATCTGTTAGAATAATGAATAGGGATGGTGCATTCGTAAACTGATGAAATGGATGTGAGGGGAGTGTGGAGGGAACACTTCGAAAATCTTTATAACATTGGTAGTGATGAAGATGTGATAGTGAAATGTGTTGTGGGGTTTGATGGTGCAAGAAAAGAATAGGTAAGGAGGAGGTAATGGGTCAACTAGTAAGGATGGAAGGCAATGGGTAGAGGAGAAAGTTGAAGAATGGTAAATCTGCAGGTATGGATGAAATTACTGGTGAAATGATAAAGAATGGAGGCGAGATGGTGATTGATTGGAATTGGAAAGTTGTGTAACAAGCATTTATGGAGGGTATAGTTCTGAGGACCTGAGGGATTGGAGGAAGCATAATTAAACCCCATATATTAAGGGTAATTGTAGGAATTATAGGGGAATTAGTTTGTTGAGAGTTGTAAGGAAGATATTTTGGTTGAAAGAGTGCATCGAGTGATTGAAGGACTGATTAGTGAAGAACAAGGTGCGTTTAGGAAGTGGTAGAGGATGTGTTATATGTGAATCAAATCTTAACATTGAAACAATTGATTGAAAAAATGAGAGGTAAGAAGAATAAATTTTAGGGTTTTATCTACCTGAGCAGTGTATGATAGGATTAATAGGGAAAGCTCTATTGCAGGGGTTAGTTATATGTGGTGTTGGTGGTAGGCTCTGAATGGAATCAAAAGTATGTATGAGGATAGTGAAACGTGTGTAAGAATAAATGGTGTCAAAAGTGATTGGTTTTATATTAATAGTGGAGTGAGGCTGGGATGTGTTATGTCTCCTTGGTTATTCAATTTGTATATGGATGGAGTTATAAAAGAATTAGAGGTGGGGGTAGCAGAAGATGGTGTTAGAATGATAGAGAATGGAAGAGAGTGGAGTGTGCCCTACCTATTATATGTGGATGATTTGGTTTGTGTGGTGAATCTGAAGAGAGTCTAAGAGGATTGGTAGAGAGATTTGGTAGGGTGCGTAAAAGGAGGAGTTTGAAAGTAAGCATAGATAAGAGTAAGGTTATGGTTGTGAGTGAGGACAGTCCTCGGTGTGAAGTTATATTGGATGGTGAGCAACTGGAACAAGTCTACTAAGTTTAAATAATTAGGATAATATCTGAGGGAATGGTCTGGAATAAAGAGGAATAGAATTAAAGTTACCATGTGCTCAGATGGACAATCTTATGGGCGGTTTGAGGTGTGAAGAAAGTGAAGCGGGGTTTTGTGAGGGGGTATGGTTGTGGCCCACCTTGGCCAAGGGATGAAAACCACACTGACGAGATGCCATAGTGAGGGTCCGTCTTGGTACCGGGAAGCTCTAGGGTGGATTTTCTGACTGGGACGAGTTCTCACAAATAGGAATAAAGGGGGCGGTAAGGCTGGGCTTTCTTTTCGATTTGTGCCATGTTTTTCTACTATTCTGGTTCCGGTTCATGGTGCGCACCTTAACCCCTTGGGGAAGAAGGTGGATTATTTTATTATTATTATTATTATTATTATTATTATTATTATTATTATTATTATTATTATTATTATTATTATTATTATTGTTGTTATTTTTTGGTGGGAATAGATAAATTAATTTAAGTTGAATTTTAAATTTGTAAATTTTATTTTTATTAGAAGGTACTTCTCAAATTAAAATTTTAAGCATTTTTCTTTATTATTTTGTAGACTCATATTAGTGATGGAGAGAAAGATAATGGACTCAAAGGAAAGGGCCCTATAAGAAACGAACCTCACTCGTCAAGAAGAAAGAACCAAAAGATTAAAAACAAAGATTTGAAACATGAAAAAGATGAGTTGAAACTTCATTCGAAGTCACACAGTAAGAAGTTTAAATGTGATCATTGCAGTTTTGAATTTAAACTGAAATTGAATTAAGAAGTGATGGTGATACATTTGGTGGTGGTGGGCTCTTTGGGAATTGTAAAATCTAGCCTGATCGCTCACTTAAAAGGACTCTTGATTAGAGTAACAGCATCTGAAATATGTTTGGAGGTGGTAAAGATCTTGAGTATTATTAGGTTGTTGTGTATGTAGAGGAGGGATTAATTATGTGCCATGTGTCAGCCTTTCACTCAATGTTTGAGGATGGTGGTTGGTACTTCTTACACCCTTTTAAAGGAGGAGGAAAAAATTATTAACTGTTCTGAGTGCGACAATGAATAAAATCGAGAAAGAAGGCTAAAATATCGCTATATTCATAGCTGTGCTCAGAACATTTAAAATATTTGTATTTTTTTTTTAATATATTTACTTTTTTTATATCCTCCTCTAAAGGGTTTAGCAGGGCAAACCGTCCTCAGACCTTGACACACATTTGTTCTCCTTTTCATACCCAACACCAACCAGTTTAAATTTTACTTCCAAAATATTTCAGATGTTACTCTGATCGGGAATCTTTCTAGGTGGGCATTTAGGCTAGGTTTCACTGTAACTAACGCACCCATCACTACCCGTACCACCACTACTTCACACACACATCTAACAGCAATGCAAGCACACCAACGACTCAACACAACAACAACTCTGAACCAACGCAAACACCACTACCAAACACAGCACAACAATCAACACAGAACACACACACACTACGACACACCAACAACACATGAGCCAAACCATCACCACTGATTCATCCTGTTCCACATGTTCTGGATTAGATTTGAGGATCTGATACTTAGAATACTTTGTATTTTGGCTTTGTGGATTACGTTTATTTATTTTGTTTCATTAATATTATTAATCTTCTTTGATCGTTCCTTATTTTCCCCATTCTTTGCCCAAGGCTCACTTGTCTAGTCTGAATTCCATTTCTATACAACGTGAATATTTTTGGCTACTCTTTACTTGCCTTTTAGTTTTCTTCTTTGTTTGGTGAGTTTAATTTTAGATCGTCCGTATATGAACAGGTGCGTCATTGTTATTTTTTTTTTATTCCTTGAGTTTATTTCTGTTTCAGTTGGTATGGTTGTTGCTTAGGGGATTCGGTGCTAATTCAAACACTGGGGGAGGATATTGGATCATAATGGAACAATCCCCTTTTAATTTGGTTTCACTTCAACTTTTTGTCTTTGTATTGATTTTATGAATACTCATAATTTTTTCTAGCCAAGAGAAGAGCCGCAGAAAAAAAAATTATATTTAAAAAAATTTTTTTTTTTTAATTATCTTTTATTTCAAAAAAATTTTTATTAATTTTTTTTTTCAGTGTTTTTAATATTTTCCACTATTTATTTATATAGCAAATTTAGAATAACGGTGCCAGATCTGTCTTTATGGTGTAATATTCATCATCATCAAATTTTAAAAAAAAAAATAACAATGATTTTTCTTTGAAGATGGAAATGAGGATAAATTTTTTCTACTGAACCTACTTCAAATTGCATTGAAGATTTTTAAATGATTTGGGGAGTTTTTTTATTTATGATGTTTGTTTCATCAAATTCCGAACAGAAATAAAGTTCTCTAAAAAAATAGAAGAAGAAAAACGAAAATCCATATTTAAGGAAAAAAAACTTGTTGCATCTCTAGCCATTAGTGTGGGACACCGTCTATTCAGGTTATTTTGTGTCTTCTACTGTTTTCCACGACCACCGCTTTTATTGTTAACTGTTCCTTTGTTCCGTACTACCCCACACTGATCCCTCTTCACTCATCATTCATTATCTTATTGCTAGTAATGCTTGAGCTTACCATTCCAACCAGTATTTTATACATTGTCGAAAGGAAGATTATTTATTGGTCTATGCATACAGGGGTCATTTGTCTTCTCCGATTTTGGTAATAAAGTTGTTTCTCCTTCACGGTGAGCCATTCTGGGGTCTTCTCAGTACCCTCCATTATTCTCTTAAAACTTTTGATAAGTGGGCCTGTGAGCACAGTAATTTATTTAAACCCTATTTTCTGTCTAACCATGGCACTTTCATGTTATTTTTCATTTTTAACGACAACACCATGAATTCCGATGTGAATCTAATTTCTGATAGATCTAGTAATGGGAAACCTATTTTTGTGATATTTGCATATCTGAGGTTGTTTTTCGGGTCTCTAATCCAATCAAGTTGATTAGTATGTTGTATGCTATTTGCTTAGATAGCCTTCCAGAACCTCTCACATTCACATTGAACATTCTGCGGAATGTTGTGCACTGATTTTTGAATTTCACTCAGTAGCCCATAGAATTATATATATATATATATATATATATATATATATATTATGATTATATATATATATATAGTATATATATACTATATATTATATATTAGTATATATATATAGTATTTAATAGTTCACTATATATATATATATTTTATAGAGGTTGTATAGTAAGTATATGCGAATATATATAGTATATAGAGTAATATAGTATATATATATAATATTAGTATAGTATAGTATATATAATTATAATATATATATATGAGTAATAATATATATAATTATATATATATATTAGTATAGTCATATATGTATAATATATATGTATATATATATTATATATATATATATACTAGTAATAATTAGTAGTAAATATATATTACTGACTAATAAGTATTAGATATAATTAGATTCAGTAGATTAGCAACAGATATCATGGTATACAGTGGATATACGGTCGGACTATTGGAAGTAATCAGTAATCTGGCAATCGTTTTGTGAGTAGTCAGTATTGGGTCATCAGAAAATTTTGCTTGATGACCTTTTACTGATACCAAAGATATTTTTGCATTTTAAATTGATATATATATTATATATATTTTATAGTATATAATATATATATATATATATAATTAAGTATATATATTATATAGTTATATATATATGATATTATATATATATATAATAATATATATATGTATAGGTTAGGGATGTACTGATGTCAGTATCGCAGTATCGCCAATTTTCTTTGGTATCGGTATCGGTATCGTTAAAATGGCCGATAGCTCGTGGCCGATACTCCTTTTACTTTTTGGGTGTGAAAAGTTTAATAAGAGCTTTAGATTAAATAATAAAATCCTAGTTTCGATATATTATATGCTTAGTATAGGATTAGTGTTTTTTCTTTTTTCTTCGATCTTCTTTTTAACGTTAGATTTTTAGCGTTTCTCCAACTTTGGTTTTAGCGTAACACATTTACCTATTTGAATAGCCATTATTATAATTTATTACAACGTTTAGTGTATGCTTCCCAGCTTTTTTATTTAGATCAACTAGATTTTTTTATTGTTTTTTTGTGTACGCTGGTACGGCGCGAATCGTTCGTGGTGTGAGTGTGTGAGTGCAGCGTGTGTGTTTTTAAACGCTTTCTGTGAGATTATTCATGATGTTGTAAGATATATGCTACTGGTGTTAGTATGGGTTCTTTACAAGGAGCGTTTTAGGAATATTCGAATATTTGTAAAATTTATAGGCGCGTTTTGCGTGAGAAATAATTTTTTCCTCTTTCTCTTAATGATTTTTGTCTGTTTGTTTCTGTCTATTTTTTTTTTTTTTCCGTCTGAAGATTGGAGTATGTGCCTATGTACACATAAACACTCTCCTATAACACGTCTTGAGAATCTCGAATCTCCTAATCTCGATGTTCTGTGGCTTAAAATCTTTCTTCTTCTACTACAATATAATAATCTTGTGCTTCTCCTAATAAAACAAGATTTTCATGCCTTTTTTTGATTACCTTTAATCATTAGACACTGTCTATCTTCTCATTACAAATACTAAGGTCCTCTATTTAGGGGGATTTCAATGTACCAACACTGAATGATGGGTTCCTCTCATAACTGATTTAGGTGGGGAGGAAAGCAGAATGCATTCAGTTATTCTCAACGATCATTGTGAGCAAGGCTAATTTAAAGTGAAACCTACCACGACAATTCCGGGATCGGTCCAACAATCTTTGGAACATCCTACTTGACCTATCGTTTCACCACGTGAGTCCTTTCTCGATGCTATATAAGTATAGAATTACAACCCCTTCGGCTCCTATTGGTAAACTCTAACCACAACCTATATCTCTTTAATTTTAATACTTTCTCTCCCAACAGCTCCATCCTCCCTATGGTGGTATTTCCGGCACTTGTGATCGGGGCGATTGGGGGCAGTTGCGTTGCTTCTAACCGCTAAAAACATATTCGGAGTGACTGCCTTTGACTCCTGAAGATGCTTCAAGCCTCTGCCGAAAGTGGAGAACTGTATATATCGTTGATAGGAATGAGCACAGGTAGTTCCAGATTTCTCTTCTTCGACTAAATTCTTTTTTCTTCCTCAAAACCGGCATGGTTCGATCGTGTTCATATCTCTGGCAATTCAGGCTAGGGACAGTGTGGTGTATGGATGTGAAAATCTTCTCGTTCTCCTATCACCTCTTTCAATTTTCATTAAGCTAGACAATCGTTGCAGGGGTACTCCTCGACGAGCAAAGCGCCGCACTTTCACCAAAAAAAAAGTGCGCTGACCTCCTTGGCTCTCCTCTTACTGACAAATCTTTCTGGCCTCTTGGCCAAACATCTCCTAAACCAACTTCCTGTGAAGTTATCCTTTCCTCCTAATTATTAGCTCTGATGATTCTGTTGCTAATTACTCCAACTGAAAAGCAATTCTCTTCGCCCGTCTCTATTTTCGCTCTAACTCAACATGGGAACGATTTGTCATCCTCTTCCTCCTCCTTCTCCTACTCCTCTCCTTTGCCTTTGTCTGTGATTACATTGATATAGAGTGCATGGACTCCTGAAATCTAATGAACGTTAGGAATGCGGGTGCCCGGATGGCTTCTCCCCGATTTTGAGAGTAGTGCCTGTTCATGCTGACCTGCCCCTCGTTCAAATTATAATCAGCCGTCTATGCCACAATAACGTAGCACTTGCTTCCACTATAGTGTTGGATCGCGCATATGTCAACCTTTAATACCAAAAAAAAGGAAGCCACTCTGACCCTTCCTAACTATCGCCCACTATAGCATCTAACTTGTATTCCCATCTAACGTCTTTTGAAACCCCTTCCTCAACCCTCACTTCTTAGACCAATTCTGGAAATCTCATTTCCTCTTTCCGATGACGCAGTACGGCTTCTTCGGCACTCGAGGGTCTACTAAGCGATATAAGCTTTTCATAATTTGCACAGATTTAATGGTTTTTCCGCCCTTCAGGAACTTACGGGGAGACTTTGCGTGGTGGCGCTTGACATATCCAAAGCATCTGACCGGGTATGGCAGAGGCGTCAGCTTGTGCTACAGCTCCTCTTCATTTGGGGCTTTCCTTCTCTCTTTGCTATACTTATGTTAGCTTTGTTTTCAAATCGCTAATATCGGCCTAGTGTTGATGGGGCGACTTCTTCTTCTTTTTCTGTCAATAGTGGTGTTCCTCAGGGTTCTGTAATATCTCCTACTTTATTCTGGCTTTTCATTAATGATCTCACCTGCACATCTAACTCTATTCACTCATTAATGCTGATGAACCCGAGCCATTCAGTTCTTCAACATCATTTCAATTCTGCTTCCCACTCTTTATTACTTTAGAATTTGCTCTCGTCTTAATCTTGTTCGATTCTATTCTCGCTGAGCTGGATAGAATTTCAGGGTGGGATCGTCTGAACCTTGTGAAATATAATTCTTTAAAAACCCAAACTTCTACAAATTTCGCCACTCTCTAGAACAGCCTTTAAGCTTTGTTATCCTCTTTCGACGGTTCTCGTCTCTTCCTGTTGAACGATATAAACATCTTGGTCCTTAACATAAAACAAAAAAATGTCTTGGAACCTCACATCACAACGGTGTTGCTAGGACGTGGCCTCAAGGAAACTGGGATTCTGTTTAGACTGCGAGACTTCTTTTCCCTCTTCTTTTCCCAGTTACTCCAGCTATAACAAGGGTCTCATCCGCCTTTTTTATGGAGTGCTGCTCTCATATCTGGGGAGGTTCTGTTTCAATCCGGCATTTTGGATAGGGTAAGAGTCAAAGGCCAAAGGATTATAATCACTATCTTGATTATTTCTAGTTCACCTTGAACCTAAAGTCTTTTGCGGCGCGATGTTGGTGCTTTATCTCCTTTCTATTAAGTACAGTAGCGGCAAGTGCTCGAGGGAAACCTTCACTCGCGTACCACCACCTGTACGACGCCCTCGTAACAAAAAGGGTGTGGTGTCGGCACATGAGTTTTTGTGTTGAAATATTAGTAACTCTCAAAGCCTAGTTCGCGAGGTCTTCCTTCTTTCCTGCCATCTCTGTCTGTGGAATTCTCTTCCAATCTTCAGGTTTTACCTACTCAATTAATCTCCCTCACTTTAAAGCCTGACTGTGCTCGATCTGCGTAATTTGCGGTTGACACTGTAAAAAAATAAACCTTAAATAAAAGGTTCTAATAAGGAATTTAATTAACACTAGCTGAAACCCCACAAGAATGCATCTCCGACTGTGAACCACTTCTAGAATGCGTTTAAATAGCATAACCGAGGAGCCTGCTCGCGTGACAAAAAAAAAGATTCACAGACAGTGGAAGCCGCCTTATCAGCAAAACCTGGCAACAGCAACGGAATGAAAATGTGGGCTTTTTCAGCAAATAAACCTACTTGAAATGATGAAGAGGTTTTGGACTATGTTGACTTTGATAAGTCATGGTCGAAATTACACTGACATCTCATTCACCTCCAAGGAATGCAACACGTGACCAAAGAACCCAAATCGGAAAAAAAACTGAAGAGACGAGTCATCGAGGAAGCAAAGATATTCACAATTTGCAATCTGTGAAAGAGGAGAATAGGGGCTAAACGAAAACATGGAGATGCTGCATACAGAAGAGAATCCTTTCATGTGGTGGCAGTCGAGAGGCCAAGTTTTCCATTATTATCAGTGCTGGCAAGAAAATAATTATCAGCCCCTCCCTCATCACTCGAGAGCGAGCGTATTTTTTTAGTGTAAGTGGTTGGAATGTAAACACCCAAAAAAAGGAACCGGCTCTCACCAGATACTAGTGAAAGCTAGCTAAACAGTTTTTCATAACAATTTAAAAGAATTATTTTGAATTTGAGTATTGAACGTTATCTAACTTTATCTAAAAGGAATTATTAAATTAATTAATTATTGATGTGCTGATTTTTGAATAATAGCGTTTTTTTTAATTTTGTCTTTTCAGATGATTTATTTATGTTTTTTTTCTTTTGTTATTTTTTATTCTATATGCTTGTAGCTAAGTTAAAGAATCTTGTTAATTGTAATCATGTTAAAATATAGAAGCTAGTAGCTAAACTTTGTTAATACTTACTGAAAAATGGAAATGGAATATTTTTTGAATAAAACACAACATAAAAAAGTTATTAAGATTATATTTGTATTTATTATTTATGTCCTTAAAGATACTATGTTAATTTATAAAATAAATATACTGGCACTACCAATTATGCAAAAAAAATGAAATTAAGTATTGGTTTGTACAATGTACAGGGAAGTGCAATCCTGGGTTTGTCTAGCAGTACACAAATGGTTCCTGTCTTATTCACTGTGTATTTATTATATCTAATTAAACGTAATCTGTTATCGGTATCGGCACCTTAAAAAATAGCGCTATCAGTATCAGGTATCGGCCTCATTTTCTGGTATCAGGTACATCCCTATATATATATGTATAATATATATAGTATAATATATATATATGATATATATATATATATATATATTATATATATATATATATAATATATATATATATATATTATATATATATGATATATATATACATATATATATATATATATATATAGCTATTACAAATTAATATACTTCAATCCATGTTATCAAATGTTTTTATAATCTTCTGTTTAATTCAAATCGATGGGCCTTCCATCACAACAGCTGATTATATAAATTGTTTTGTAAAACAAAGTAAACTTTTCGTATAAGAAATCCGCGGTCGTTTTTTGAAAATTTGTGCAGAAACTGGTAGTAAGCATTCTTACCGGGCGTAATGCACAAATACACGAAAACGGTCTATATATATATATTATATTACTATATATCTATATATATAATATATTATATATATTATATATAGTATATATATAGTATATATATATATATATATATAACTATATAATATATATATAAGTATATAATATATATATATATAAATATATATATATATATATATAGTATATAAATAAGAGAAAGTGATTGCAGTCGGTGAACGAATTCTGAAGGAGAGAAATGTGAGTTTGGCAGAGGCGAGAATAAAGGTGCCATGATAGGAGAGAATGGCGTGGGTTTGTGTTTGGGGGCATGGTTGTGGCCCACCGGGCCCAGGGATGAACCCTTACATTGCACGATTTACCATAGTGAGGGTCGTCGCGGTCCCATGAAGCTCTAGGGTGGATTTACTGTCTGTGACGAGGCCTCACTAATTAAATGGTACGAGAGGGGGCGAAGGCTGGCTTTTTTTCGAACGTTTGTCAAATGTCTCCCTAACTGCTTTTACTTTTCCGATGCTTGTAGCGCACCTTACCCCAATCTTGGGGCAAGAGAAGGTGAGAAAAGAAAGAAAAGAATATATATATATATATAATACTATATAGTATAATATATATATAATTATAATTATATATAATATATTATTATATATAGTATATATATATTATATATATATATATATTATATATATATAGTATATAATAATTATGTACCTAAACTTTCTTCTTATCTTAAACGTCTTGGCCAAAAACATCTCTACCAACTTCTGTTACAATCTTCTTTCCTCTTTTATTTCGCATCTGAGATGGTAATTCGTTTGCTAATCTCCTACTGAAAAGGCCAATCTCTCGGCCTCCTATTAGGTATTAATTTTTCCTCTAACTCAACCCTGGATGATCTGGCATTCCTTCTCTTCTCGCTCCTCTTCATTGTGTCTTATTGCCTTTGCCTGTGATTACATGGTTGATTAGATGCATGGGACTCCTTAAAAATTATGAACGTTAGGAAGGTTTGGGTGGCCCGATGGCGTTTCGTGCCCTTATTTTGAGAGGGAGTGTTGCTCCGTCTGACTCCCGCTCCTCGTTTTATAAATCTATATTCCTTCTATGTTCTCTATATACTGCTACTTTCCACTCAGTGCTTGGAGTATAAGCACGCACTATTGTCTCAATCATCTATTCGAAAAAGAAGGATAGCTACTCTGGATCTTGGTCTTACTATCGCTCTCCAAGTGGGTGTTTACTGTTTGTTGTTTTCTTTTCATTTTTGGTGGTGGGGCGGCTATATGAGTTTTTTTTTACTCTCACTTGGATTCTATCTAAGAATCTTTGAAACTCTCTCAACTACTCATTTCTTACGATCATCTGGAAATCTCATTTCACTTCTAGTCCGATCGCGCAGTATCGGCCTTCGGTGCTCCAGGTCTGCACTGGCGATAGCGTACTTTCCTATCTTACCTGATTGTATAGTTTTTTTCCGTCCCTTAGGAACTACCGGGAGACTTCCATGGTGGCTCTTGAAAAATCCAAAGCATTTGACCGGGTATGGCAATCGTCACTGCTCTTCACAAGCTTCCTCCTTTTGGGTTTCCTCCTCCTCTTTGCTTACTTATGTCTTGTTTTCTTTCAAATCGCTCTATCAGCTGTGTGTGTTCCTTAGGGTTCTGTCTTATCTCCTACTTTTCAGTAATGGTCTTCTCACCTGCACATCTAACTCTATCCACCAATAAGCCGATGACTCGACCCTTCATTCTTCAACTCGTATCAATTCTGCTCCCTCTTTTACTTCTAAAATTGCCTCTCGTCTTAATCTTCCTGATCCTGTTCTCGCTGATCTGGATAGAATTTCCGGATAGGGTCGTCTCAACCTTGTAAAATTCAATTATTTAAAAGCCCAACTTTTACAAATCTCCTTCTCCAAAACACCTTCTAACTTTCCTATCTCTTTCGTCGGTTCTCTTGTCTCTCCTGTTGAAAATATAAACATCCTTGGCCTTAACAAAAAGAAAAAAAATGTCTTGGAAACGTTACATCAAAACGGTTGCTTCTCAGTTACTCCAGTTATACAAGGGGCTCAACTGCCCTTGTACGGAGTATTCTGCTCTCATATGTGGGGGGGGGGGGGGCTCTGGTTTCACGCCGCCGTTTTGAATAGGGCTCGAGTGGAAAAGGCCAAACAGGTTTATAACTGATCTGTACCTTTCCCCACCCTCACTTGACCACTATCTTTGGCTGGTCGATTATTGGTTCTTTAATCGTGCTTTTCCCAATTAGCTACCAACAGGCGGGCAGTGCTCGAAGGGACAACTCTTAAAATGACCCATTGTCGTACCATCAGCCTTCGCAGTAACGCCTCGTAACCACAAGGGGGTGCTGTATCTTCTGCGCAATGAGTTTTGGTTGGTTGTAATTGGATTTAACTCAGGCTAGTTCGCTGCGGTGCTTCCTTCTGTCCTGCTATATCTCTTCTGTTCTGTGGTATTCCTCTTCCATCTTGTTTCTGCTGAATCTTAAAAGATCTCTCCACTCACTTTAACGCCTGCGTCTGTGCTCAGATGATGAAAATTTTACGTTAGTTGGTGAACTTTTTGAGGCAACACACAGCCTCCGCCTCTTGAAAGGATAGAGCTCTTGCCCCTTGAAATGGTTGGTGACACAACGTAATATATATATATATATATATATCTATTATATATATATTATATATATATACTTATATATAGTATTATATATAATATATACTATATTATATATATATATAATATAATATATATATATAATATATAGATTAGTATATAAATATATATATATATATATATTATATATATATCATATATTATATATATATATATATATAGTATATATATATATATCTATATATATATATATTATATAATAATAATATAATTTATATATATATATATATATATATATAGTATATATATATATATAATATTATTTATATATATTATATATATATATACATATAATAAATAATAGGATATAGTATAGTATATATAGTATAGTATATATAATATATTATTATATCACAAGATATATATATATACTATAATATATATATATTATATATATATACGTACTAAATATATATATATATATATAGTATATATCATATATTATATATATATATATGTATATTATATTATATATATATATAGTATACTATATATATATATATATATAGGGTGACCCAGTGATAGGGGGAGAAAATTGATTTCCAACGAAATTTTGTCAACGGGAACAAACAAAAGTGATTCACTCTTTTGCAGATTTTTACGATAGCCAAAAGTTTGCCGCACTATTTAGGTGAGCATGTTACACCCTGCTAGCCACATGGTCTTGTTCCAAAAGTTTTCAAAAACTTCTAATTTTTGCTGGCTAGCGACGTCCTTTGGGGGGCCGTATTCTCTGAAACTTCTCATAATTTTCCTGCCTAGAGATTAATGTCTCAATCATAGGGCAATATTGTGTCTAAAGGCTTAATTTATATTATCACAATACATATTTGTTTTTTGCTAACTTATAACGTCGAAGGAACCCGATACTACTAAGTCTTTATCAGTCAAAACGTGACTTAGGAAACTCTAGTTAACCCGAAACTTTTTAAATATAACGGGAACTTTATGATTACGAAAAAAGAAAATTATTTAAGTATTTTTTCAACAGTATGAAAAATTATTATGAGGATGGTAATAAATGATACAATGTTTGTTTTGTTTTTACCAGTATTTCACATGTTTATTTTTAATAAGGAAAAAGGAGGGAAGACATTGCAATGTTTGATTACTTTTTGAAGGCTAAAATAATGAATTCTATTCTAACGGTTTTGCTCAAAGTGATTTTTGAACATCATTATAGTATTACAGCTCTTCGGGGCATTTGTGTATTACCCTAATAAACAATATTGTTTCTCTGCTCCCTCATAACCATAAAGGTGAGGCAGGGTATCATTAGAGTCTGTAATTAATTTCACCCAACCTTCAACGCATCTCGTTCTGCTGGTGCCACATCTTTAAACGAATAACGACTCTATTAGTGACTTCACATCCCCAACTCCTTCCTTAAAATGTATAGATTTTTCAGGCCTCGCTTACTGGGGGGTTCTCCTGTGAGGAAGGAAACTTGAATCTGTGTTAATAAAACTGGAAACCGGAGCATCTGGCTCAGATAGAAAATTATCCTCATGGTCCCTTGGTAGATTAATAAAAACTAAGGATAACCCTTTGCATTAACTTAACTGCGTGTTCTTCCCGCAAATTTGGGGCTTAACCAATTCTTGAATTTTTTTCTGTCTCAGTCTTTGTGTCATTTAGGGACCTCTCTTTGTTCGCCCATCTTTCCGGATTTTTCTTTTCGTCTGAAATTGAGGGATCAAGTAAAATCAAAGAACAAACACGAGGGCTACCATTCTGGGCAATCTTGAAAGTGACCATTAGAACTCAGTGGAAAATATACACACCAACCCACACCGAATGGTTTGAGGATTTCACCAGGCTCAACTTCAGAGATATCTTTCAATCCTCTCCTGATAGTCCCAAACGACAAACTTTGCAAGAGTCAGATTAGTCTTCCTTGGGCGAGGGCCCAAGTGGTGCTTGTTTGTGGGGCATTGAAAAAGGCGTTATATACAAGCTTTTGCCAGGAATAGTTCAGTCTGTAATCTTGTTAGTATAGGGATTTCACGGTGGTGGAGTATGCTTACTTCTTATTGAAGTCATCGTAGTGTTGAGATTCGATTAGTGTGCTGTTGTGTGTATTTGTGGATGAATGTGTTGTGGTGATAGGGTTCATGTGTGGGTTTTCTTGGTTTGAAGGTTGGTTGTATCAGGTTATGTGCGGTGGTCGGTGAACTAGAGTAGAAGAAACAGTGACTTTATTTAGGGCATATCGCATCCTGTTTCTGAAATTGTTATCTTCCATAGTATCAGTCTTTTGAATTGCCCGAGTAGTGCGAGAGTTAAAGAAAATATATGCTTCTTCAGACAATCAGGATGGGCTTGGCCATTCACACTGGCATGAACTTGATGCAACCTGGAGATCTTTTAAAATTCCACTTCTGTTCTCATTCATTGATCCTACAGAACATCGCAATACCTTTAATGAGGAGGCCTCCTGTGTAAATTACGTCTCTATGGGTTGATCGATTACCCGTGAGTTTAACGTGTTCATAATCCAGTTGTCGCAATCTACTTCAGAAGCGTAGGATTGTTCTTTTCACAATTGTCGTTGCATGATACCCGAGTCCATATTGGTTTTACTTGGCTTGGGCTTTCTGCCCATTTGCATTTTTGGAATCTCTTGAATATATCGGGTTTAGGCCCAGTTGTTGATCACCGAACTGGTACATTCGAAACACTCTCAACATGACTTCAACGAATATGGTGGCAGGCAAAGCTAGGTAAAGGGTACAGTTTCTCTATACCGACAGGATTTGTTTTTCCCAAAATTGTACAAGGCCCCTTTTGAGCCTTCCTTGTGTTCTGATTTCAGTGGTGTGTCCGAAACACACTTTGTATTGATAGTATGGGAGACACCCCGCATTCCCTTCGAGATACTCATAAAAAGCCGATCGGATTGTTCTTCAACCCTCAGTGCTTGTTGTTGCTACCAAGGGGTAACTCCTACAGTCTGTCATTTCCACGTTCACCAATAAGAAATATACAACAGCTACTTCGGGACTGTCTTTCTCTGCTCTGTCTTTAAAAACATCTGGTAGACAGTTTTTCTGTCCCAATGAACTACAAATACAGCTTCTTCTCTGGTAAAAAATCGCTTCCAAAGAATCTTCTCAGTTGTTTTTTTCCTCCTGAATTACTCATTCGACCTTATCATGGATGGTGGTTTTGACCAATTTTGGACTCCTCTGGATTCTCCTGTAGTGAGATGATCGAGAGATACGGGTCCATCAAGTTGGTGCTTCCATGGTAGCTATGAGTATTCGTGCGGTGGCATGTCCCTGTCAGATAGCCGTTTACCATACCGATCCAAACAACGAGAGATGAGCTTTCAATCGGCTAAGAAGAAAAATATTTTCCCTAATATGCCGACGGCTTTCCATCCTTCATTTGCTATATCGAGATTGGGGCCATTGATCCCATGAGACCTTCTCGGTTTTCTTGGGTTGAGAACTCAAACGTCCATGGCCAGCTGCAATCCTCGGTATGTTTTCAATGGCATCTGCATGTTGCTGTGGTTCCTCTTCATTTCACTGTCCTCAGTTATTCCTGTCAATCATACCAGTTCCTCTAGTTGAAGCAAAAGAAGACGAAAAGAAAAGGAACCCTAAATTAAAAATTCCGGCATGAAAATAGTTAAGTTTAACGGTTGCTTACCATATCGATTGTTTTGTTGTTTGGTAGCACCATGGGATCGTAACGTAACGCTAGCTAAAGTATCAATTATTCTCAACGGATTATCTGCCAAAAATAAAAGAGAGATCTTAACCTATGTCGAAATAAATATTTCCAGCTTTGAATTTGCTGCGGTTCATGTTTCACAAGTTGCGTTTTGTGTAGTTTTCTTCTTCTATTTGTCAGCTTCA
>JABUQX010061577.1:7500-10000 GCA_015478945.1 Trachelipus rathkii
ATATATATATATATATATATATTATATATATATTATATATATATATATCAATATATATATATATTTACATATATATATATAATTTACCGTATTTGGTACATAGCATATAATTTATAATGATTATATGTAAGTGCTACAAAGATTTCTGGTACACAGATATAAGAAATCTTGTACAAAGAAAATCCTGTAAGCGAAATAACTGTTTCCTTCCTTTTTTTGTATTGTCAAGGTCACCGAGGTGACTCTGTCACCAACGGCGTGCCATGGGGAGAGAGCCAGTTATGAAAAAGAGATCGGAGAGCCAAACATCTGACGCTCTCTCGGTCATAAAATTGATATTGTAATGGTAATTAAATTGAAAGTATTTTAAAAGCAATTAAATTTTGAACAGTGAAATATCTTAATGTGTGTTCATGTAAAATAGTCATTAGACATAATTAATAAAGAAATAATTAAAGAAGCGTTTCGCTATTCCAAAACTATTTTATTATTTGCTATATCAAAGTGATCTCTTAAATAGGGCCAGATTAATTCATTATAGAGATCAGCCTTTGTACCAATATATATATATATCCAAATATATATATATAATATATATATATATAATATATAATATATATATATATATAATATATATATATATATAATATATATATAATATATATATCTATATATATATATATATTATATTTCTAGATATTTTGATTATAACATAAAAAAACGCTTTAAAATGCAAATTAAAAAATTGTTCAGTATTATACCGGTTATATATATATCATATAACCGGTATATACTGCACAATTTTATTATTTTGCATTTAAAGGTTTTTTTTATGTTATAATCAATACCTATGAAAATATATATATAATATTATATAGTATATATATATATATATAATATATATAATATATCTCTTAAATAGGCCAATTAATCATTATAGAGATCAAGCTTTGTATATATATATATATATATATGTACAAAGCTTGATCTCTATAATGATTAATTGGCCCTATTTAAGAGATCACTTTGATATAGCAAATAATAAAATAGTTTTGGAATAGCGAAACGCTTCTTTAATTATTTCTTTATTAATTATGTCTAATGACTATTTTACATGAACACACATTAAGATATTTCACTGTTCAAAAATAAATTGCTTTTTAAATACCTTAAATATGATTACCATTAAAGTATCAATTTTTGGACCGAGAGAGTGTCAAGATGTTGGCTCTCCGATCTCTTTTTCATAACTGGCTCTCTCCCCATGGCACGCCGTTGGTGACAGAATCACCTCGGTGACCTTGATAATACAAAAAAAGGAATGAAACAGTTATTTCGCATACAGGACTTGCTTTGTACAAGATTTCTTATATCTGTGTACCAGAAATCTTGGTAGCACTTACATATATCCTTTATAAATATTTTATACTATGTACGGACTACGGTCATATATATATATATATATATATATATATATATATACTATATAATATATATATATATATATATATATATATATATACTATATATATATATATATATATATATATATAGCATAATATTATATATATATATATTATATATAGATAAATTTTTCAAGTTATTTAGTTAATTTTGTCATTTACAGTAGATATAATGGTACATTCTTATGTATATTAACCTTAAAATTAAATTTTTTTTAACATTGTTTTCATTTCTCCTTGATGCCACACTATTTCATTTGTCTATGTATTGTCTTGAACTATAATAACTATAATAATAGGTATCATAACACAACTTAAAAAATTTTTTTTTTTTGGCATTTTTTGAAGGGCTGTATTCTTAAACCAAGCAATACCCAGTCATAATTGCAGTGAAGGAACATCTATGGTAGTAGTATAATGTGGAAATTTTCAGATTTTAGCACTTACCCCATCAGAGATATTAAGGTTCAAAGTTACCGATTTTCCGAAAAATTGATTTTTGGACACCCTGTAAATTTTTTTAAAATATTCATCAACTTCAAATAAGATTTAGGTTAAACCATACTTTAGTATGTATCATCACACCAAATTTCATAGCGTTAAATTATTTCCTTCTTTTAATAATACACCCACGAAAATGGAAATTTCTTCGATTTTAACACAATATTTCGGATTCATTTTCATGGTGAAATATTATTTTCCCCAAAAAAAACATAAAAGGCCAAATGTACCTTAAAGTATCCCTAACAAATCACTCTCTATGAAATTTGGTATAAGAATTACCAATAGGAGATATGACTTAAAATGTTACCTCTATTAAGTGATAAATTTTGCTCCACCTGGTCAAACATTTTGGCTCACCCTGTTACAACCAGAGTAAATCTACAAAAACGAATGGTGGTTTTGAACTTTCCAGGGATAACATTAACGCCATGCAAAATATAAAAGTTTTCAAAAATTATCGAGCGGCCATCATCGGTACGGAAAATGGATTGACCCATATAATATATCAGTAGTATATATATTATATATATATA
>JABUQX010061577.1:17500-27500 GCA_015478945.1 Trachelipus rathkii
TCAAGTAACCAGCCTTACACTCAACTCAAGAGTGAATTATTAGCTAGACTAGGAGTGATCTACACTGATAAAATTTAATTATTTCAGAATGAGAGCCTAGGTGATTGGCTACCGTCGGTTTTGTTGTCAGATATATTAGGGCTATAAGAGGGTCCCCCAGTTGGGCCTTGTATTAACATAGTTAGACAGCTTTTCCTGCAAAAATTACCTGCCGAGCTCCAGTTCCAGCTCGCCACGGTCGATCCAAACAATACATTGTATGAGTTGGCTGCATATGCAGACCACATTGTTAAGGCACAGCCTCCTATGGCCCAGAGCATACGTCCCGTTGCCTCTTTTGTGTCAGCCTTTCCGTCAGGTCAAGGGTCCCAGCTGCCCACTAACCCACAGGCGCAAGATTTAACGAATGTAAAAAACTTTCCTTCTGCCAACACCGCTGTGCTTGAGGCACGCATCACCACATTAGAGAACAGCATCTTCGATTTAATGTCTCGAATTGGAACTCTTGAAGCTCACCCTGCTTATTATCAGTCTTACCCTTCGCCTCCCCATTCTTACCCTTCGCCTCTTCATTCTTACCCCCCCTCCTCCTCCCTCTTTCTCTCACTATCTTCGTTCTCCTCCCCAGCATCGTCACTTTCATCGTCGGTCACCTACCCCCCTCTCCACAATCTGCTGCAGCCCAACCTCACCTTGAATCTCAACAGCACCATCTTCTCAAAGTTCTGCCGCACCTCCTACGCCCAAGCAACAAGGAGTATGTTTCAACCATCAGCAATGGGGTGACCAAACTCGCAACTGCATTAAAAGCTGCGCTTATAATTTAAACTCTCCTGCTACGTCTTAAAAGCGCAATATGTGGTTAACTCAGCATCTAACCTTCTTTGTTTTTACGATCCTTCTACCGCTTTGTCCTTTCTCGTCGATACAGGCAGTTCCTTTTCTGTTTTGCCTTGTTCTTTTTTGCAGAAGAACCATGCTGCAGAACCTTTGCGTTCTTTGCAAGCCGCAAACGGTTCCATCATTCACACCTACGGTACCAAACAACTTCATCTCACCCTTTCTTTTCGCCGCGACTTTCTCTGGAACATTGTTATCGCCGATGTTACTCTGCCCATTAATGAAGCCAATTTTCTTTCTCACTTCAATATTCTTGTTGACTTACACCATAACCGTTTAATCGATAACGAAACTCAGTTCTTTTCCTCCTCCTGCATCCGTGCCACTTCTTCCATCAATGGTATCCACCATACTTCTGGTAACAACCCTTTGGAATCTCTTTTGTTTTCCGAATTTTCTGATCTTGTTTCTCCAACCCTGACCTTCCCGAAGGTTAAACATAACGTCGTTCTCCATATAGAGACGATTGGGAGATAACCTTTCTCTCACGCACGTCGTCTTGCTCCTCACAAACTTCAAGCTGCTAAGCAGGAATTCAACACTCTGCTTCAGCAAGGCATCATACGTCCTTCCAAGTCCGACTACGCTCCCTTCTTCACCTTGCGCTCAAACCCAACGGAGACTACCGCCGACCGGGGACTATAGATGCCCCAACACTATCACTCGTCCAGATAGCTATCCTGTTCCTCAAGTATAGGATTTCACTGCAAATCTCTCTGAATGTAACATCTTTTCAAAAATCGGCCTTGTGAAAACCTTTTAACAGATTCCAGTCCATCCTGCTGACATCCACAAAACTACTGTAATCACCCCCTTCTGCCTTTTTGAATTTCTACGTACCCCTTTCGGCCTTCGGAACGTAGCGCAATCGTTCCAACGTTTCATAGACTCGATCCTCCATGGATTGCCATTCGTATTTGCATACATTGATGACTTTTTATCGCCAGCTCCTTCCCGGAAGAGAACCTTTCTCATCTCCGCCAAGTGTTCGCAAAGTTAGTAGAATATGGCATACGTGTCAATACTTTGAAATGTGTGTTCAGCGTATCTTCACTAACCTTTCTTAGACACACCATCTCTTCTGAGGGCATCCGTCTCTTGAAGACGGAGTTTTCTACCATCCGTTCCTTCCCTCTTCCTCCCAAACAGCGTTAACTCCCTCGTTTTCTCGGGATGGTAAACTTTTACCAAAGATTCATCCCGTTCGCTGCAGAAATACTTCGTCCTCTCACCGCTCTTCTTAAACCTGTTCGAAAAGGTTCTTCGGCCTTTGTCACCATCGACTGGACCCACGAGGCCTGCCACGCCTTCACCTCCATCAAAGAAGCCTTGGCTTCTTCCATTTTTCTCTTTTTCCCCTCTACTTCTGCACCTACCCGGATCCATACTGACGCTTCAGACTATGCAATCGGTGCTGTCCTCCATCAGTTTTTAGAAAGTGACTGGTGTCCCTTGGCGTTCTTTTCTAAGAAGCTTCAGCCTGCTGAAGTACGGTACAGCGCTTTTGGGAGAGAATTGCTCGCCATTTACCTTGCTATTAAACACTTCCCTAGTTCATTGAAGGTTGAGAATTTCATGTATTAGCGGATCACCAGCCCATCACCCATGCCATCACTGCATCTACAGTCAAGCAGTCTCCTCGTGAAGCCCATCACCTTGAGTTTATCGCTCAATTCACCACCGATATTCGTCACGCAAGGGTACTGAAAACATTCCAGCTGACGCCCTTTCTCGCATTTATGCTCTCTCTCATCTTCCTTCTCTCAACTACGAAGAGATGTCCCGTCTACAGCAGCTGGAAGACTTTACGTTCCCAGCTAACTCTACCTTCGACATTCAGAGTGTGGAAGTCTTCGGTTTCGCCTTCCCACTTCTATGTGATATGTCTTCTCGTTTGCCCCGCCCTGTCGTTCCTACTCGTCTTTAACACCATTCACAACATCTCGTATCCCAGTGTTGAAGGCTCACATTAGAGGTCGGCAAGCATTTCGTCTGGCCTTCTCTTCTCCAGGACGTTAAGCTGTCGACTAACAGTGCCTTAGTTTCCAGGGTTCTAAAGTTCATAGGCACACTAACGCTCCTGTCGAGTAATTTCTTCCTCCCCGTCAACGCTTCGACCAAGTCCACATAGACTTGGATAAGCCTCTTCCTTCTTCTAATGGCTACACCTACATCCTTACCTGCATCGACTGCAACACCTGCTGGGTCGAAGCCATCTCAAGATACTTCTAGAGAAAAAATCGCCCAGGCCTTTCTATTCAACTGGATTACGAGGTTCGGAACTCCGCCTACGGTATCTACAGATCAAGACCGCCAGTTTGAATCCTTCCTTTGGAAGACCTCATGATTCTCACGATTCTAAACGCCTTCGCTCCTGCAGTTGCCATCCTCAAGCTCAAGGAATGATAGAACGGTTTCACCGTCAGTTGAAAGCTTCCTTGGTGGCGCATGGTAATTCCGAAAACTGGTCGGAGACTCTTCCCCTCGTCCTTCTTGGCATTCGGATTTCCTATAAAGCGGACTTGCAGTGCTCATCCGCTGAACTCGTGTACAGTTCCTCCATTCGCATCCCTGGTGAATTCATTCTTCCTTCTCCCACTACTTCGGATCATCACACCTTCCTCGCTCGCCTTTTTCAGTGTGCTGATTTTTGGAAGCCTTCCCTTTCTCGTCTGACTCGTCGTGCTACCTACATTCCCTCCAAACTTGACTCATGTTCACACGTTCTGGTCCGTCACGATTCACATCGTGGTCCACTTCAGGCCTGATACGATGGTCCCTTCCGTGTTTTACAGCGTCATCACAAGTTCTTCTCCCTTCAGAAAAGATCCAAAGTGGAGAACATCTCGATTGATAGGATCAAGCCAGCTTTCCTGGATGCTGAACCCGCTTCTTCAGTAGATATGGTACCACCACCTACGCCCATTCTTCCTCTTCCTTCTTGCTCCACTCCGTTGTTACCTGTTGCATCTCCCGTTCATTTGTCGGCACCTCTTCTTCCACCCACCCCTCCCCCGCCTAATCCTCCTCTTCCTCCCCGTTCGTCACCTCCTCCGCCTACCCCTCCTCCTTCCAGCTCTTCCCTTCCTTATCCTACTTCGCGTTCTGGTTGAGCTCTTCGCCACGTGGTACGATTCACTACGTGAGAACTCCATTCCCGATGGAGGGGGGTAATTTAGCCTCTCTCTCTCTTCTTCCTTCTTCGTCTGTTTTAGGCTTCTGTAATTTTTATTCTTTAAAACTACTTTTAACTCTAATGACATTCAAATTTTATTGCATTAAACAATTTTCGCCTCTATGTACAGCCTATTTTCTTTAGCGCATTCAATTCTTGTCCTTATCAACGTATTCGTATTTGTCTCTTACCCCACTTTGTCCGTTCTAGTTCCTCACATTCTTACTTAAGTAAAATGAATGATGAAACCCTTTTCCGTTACATCTCACTTTAGCTACCAAGTCTCCCGCCTTTTCGAGGCCTACTACGCTCTAAACTTAAATCAACGTCACTCGCTTTCGCTCTGTGCTCCTTTTTCCCTTATCTCGCTGTGATATCCAGTTTGTCACGTGACATTCCATAGTGTTTCAATATATTTTTGTGCACTGTTTTTTCCTGCTTGTAAGCAAAGGGTGACTTGGGAATAATTTTTATAATTAATATTTCGGTGTTTAATATAATTATAATTAAAAGTGTTTATCAAATGTAAAATATTTATTAAAATAAAGTGCCTTAATTAATACAGTATAAAAATTTATATTTTGTCACTGTGTATTTTTAACAGTATTTTCTTATTAAATTTTCTTAGTTTTAAGTATAAAAATGCATTGTATGAAGGCCCTACCGGCAAAATTTTTTTTGATCTTAATACCTTTATAATTTTTATAAATTCATTATTGTTATTATTTTTGTTGTTAGTTTTTATTATTATCAATTATTATTTTATGTTCCTATATAGGTTTATTGTCTGCTGCTTAATTTTGTTGATTTTTCTACAGATTTTTATGTAAAGTAAAAATAAGAAACTCTACTGTGTTTTTCCCCAATGTAGTCCCAGTCCGGCGACTACAATATATATATATATATATATATATATATATATATATAATATATATTATATATATATATATATATATATATATATATAATATATATATATATATATATAAATATCATATATAATATATATATATATATATATAATATATATATATATATTGTGACATATTTATATAGAATCAGACTATTTCTTCTAATATTATTGACGAGGAATGCCCTTATGAATAACAACTTAAAAAGTCACTTTTTTAATTTTAAATAATACATAAAATCGAGTGTTAACCCAAAACATCATTACACCCAATTACACATATTTATTTACATATCTAAATTATATGTAATCCACTAGCTGTTTCGGCCGGCTATAAGTAACGAGCCTCCTCAGGTGGGATGGTGTTGCAACAGAAAAGAAGCTCCTGCGTTAAAGAAGAGTCTGAAGTATGAAAATACAGTTTTTCAGTTGGATGGTTGTGGATGATCTAACTTTTTATCGATATTTTTTGGAAAACAAAAATTGTACTGTTCATCATATAAATTTTGTGTCACGTCTATATTCATTTCACCGGCTATTTTATTAAAGTTATTACTATTTATATCTTGAGACGATTAATTTATTCATGGATGATATTGATTTTATGATTAAAGGTCGATCTATGATGAGTAATTGCTGAGTTCAGCTTATCGTATGTGAGATCGTATTTATGCTGGTCATTTCTTCTTTTAAAGTCAACTGTATCTCCCACATAAATACTTCTACAGTTATAGCAAGGAATGCTATATATACAATGTGAGAATTAAGGGCCTATTTGCAAATTTGTAGGTTTCTAAAACTATTTTTAAGGGGGTAGGCATTCGAAGGAGTGGGTAACGATACTCTTCGGAACTAACCCTTCCTGATGCATTTTGGATGAGAATATGGGGACAGCCAGATAGGTGGTGTTTTCTTTAGGTAGCTGGTTATGAGAGTGGTAAAAATTTGCTTTTGCTTTCTTTAAAGCTCTATTGATTATGGAGAGAGGATATTGTAAAGTGTTAAATAAAAAATTTATTTCAGTCTGTAGATTTGAGGGGGATCAAATACGTAGTGCACGCAAAAACAAAGATGTGAGGGTCCCTACCTTCGTGTTAAAGCAATGAAAGGAATACCAATGCGTATAGTTAATATGTGAAGTTGGCTTTCTATATATTGAAAATGTTAAGTTACCAATGTCATCCCACTTCACCAAGGTGTCTAAAAAGGGCAGTGAATTATTGATAGGGACTTCAATAGTAAACTGTAAGTTGGTATTATATGAGGTGATATATGTCAAAATATTCTGAGGGTCTTTATGAACAGGGATAGCGCAAAACACGTCATCGACGTACCTGAACCAATGTAAACTTGCAAAAATGGGATTGGGGAAAAAATGATACTTCTCAACTAACTCCATAAAATGATTGCTTATAATAGGGGACAGCTTCGAACCCATACTAAGACCTTGTCTCTGCTTAAAATATTTAGAATTGTAATGAAAAATGTTATGTTCTAACATCAGATTGATAAGTTGTTTTATTTGCAGCGCCTTTTACATTGGTTCAGACGTCGATGACGTGTTTTGTGCTATTCTTGTTAATAAAAAAACCCGCAGGATATTCTGACATTTATCAATTCTTAAATACCAATCTACCATTCACTGTAGAAGCCCCTATCAATAATTCATTACTTTCTTGGATGCCTTGTGAAGTGGTGCAACACACAGAAGATACATTTTTCTATATATAGAAAGAAAACTTCACAAATTAACTACATGCATTGGTATTCCTTTCATTGCTTAACACAAAGGTAGGGACCCTCACATCTTTGTTTTTTACGTGCATTACGAATTTGTTCCCCTCAATCTACAGACTGAAAATCAATGTTTTATTAACACTTTTAAGAATTTACAATATCCTCTCTCCATAATCAAGAGTTTTAAAGAAAGCAAAAGCAAATTTCTACCACTCTCATAACCAGTTACCTAAAGAAAACACCACCTTTCTCGCTGTCCCATATCCTCTAATAAAATGCATCAGAAGTTATTCCGAATTATAAGGCGTTACACGCCAAAAAATGTTTCTACCCTTAGAAATATCTCATATCTCATACCTTCTTCTAATCTCTTAAGAGTTGTAAATTGTAGCTGTAATTGAAATTCAAAATGAGAAAAAAGAATCTAACTTTCGTTAAATTTTAACTACAGCTACAATTTATAACGCCTAAAAGATAATCAAAAGATAAGAGAGATATCTTCTAGTTATCTTTTAAGAGTTATAAATTGTAGATATAGTTTAAATTCGAAATAAAAATAAAAATCTGACTTTTATCATATAACGAAATATTTACATTAATAATTAAGTTATCTTGCAAATTCCATGAATGATTATCTAAGCGGTCATTTGAGATTTTCACGAAATATATCCCTTGCGGCCTTGCGAAGTTCAATTTTAATTTTCTACGAATTTATAAATTAAGTAAGATTTGATTGTTATATTGAATAGGTATTATTATTTTCTAAAATTTTATAATTAAAAATATTACAAATAAACACTACGAGTAGATTGACAAACTTAAAATCATATATGAATTATTTATTTTAATGCAACTTAATTCTATTATATCTGCACATACTAAATCAAATAACTGTTTGCTTCCCTTCTTATTGAAAGCCCTTAACGTTCAGAAGTATTCGTCCCAAGGAATTGTTCATCAAGAGAACTCCTAGATGCTTGCGAAGTGATACTCTGAAGAACTACGGGGATTGTCACATAGGAACCTACTTCCGATGACAATTCCTTGGAGGCCTGTTCCTGAACCGGAACGGTAGTTGTAACTCAATCTATTTTTAACGTGCCAGCTTTTTCATCCAGCGTCTTCGTCTATCGGCTGCCTCTTTAATATACATCTTATGGGCTTCTTTCTCAAGATTGTGCCAGGATATTCCTAGTTGCTGGTTTATCTCATGAGAAGGTAAAAAGTACAGATGCTCATTTTAGTATCTTTTAAAAATATAGAAAACTTGGCAGGGACATTTTAGGCTATATTTGGTGTAATTTTTTCAATTTATTTTGCATTTTTGAGCTTGAGGTTGCTGCCAAACGAAGCCTTTTTGCATAGTCTGTTAATTTCAAATGGTTCCATCTCTTTTCCCATTCTGCAAAATTTCTTAATAACTTTTAATTCTCTGTATGTCTCATGGAACATTTCTCATCACATTCCTTGTGTTGTGGAGGAAATACCTAATTGCTCAAAACTTTTGGAAAGTCGGCATGTGCTTGTCCCACTACACACCACGTTCGCAGTCGAGCTTTCATCAACCCTCCGACTTATTTTACATCTATGAAAACTGAGGGACATCATATTTACACAATGAAATGAGAAGCGAAAAAAAATTATTTTGGGGTTGACCTAAGAATAGAGTCAGTTGCTCTGTGTTTTGAAGTCTTTTTGAAGTATATATATCCAGAATGGATTTCAACGTCAGATTGCAACAATATAAAGAAATTGGCTTAAAAGGTAAAAGAGCCACGAACTTAATAAAATAATTAGAGCCACTGAAGCAGCAATAAGAGTCGCTGAGCTAAGAAAGAAGATATGCGGAAGCAGCAAGGGGAAAGTATAAGGAAGAACGCTGAATGACAGAAGCAGAAAAGAACTGGGAATTTTATCTTATTAGATTGGATATTCAGGCGTAGACAAGAGGAAACATGTGGTATAAGAATCTCTCGAAACGAGAACAAAAGCTCCGAAGCTTCCATCTTTTGTAGATGGAAAAGATAACATTCATAGTTACCTCGAAAGATTTGAACGTTTCGCCATTAAAATTAATTGGAAAGCAGGAACTTGGGCAACAATACACGTCAGTGCTCTACTATCGGGAAAAATCCTTGAAGAGTATTTAACATTAGCACGTGAAGACTGTAATGATTGTATTAGGCTGATAGAAGCTTTACTTTTTAGGTACAACCTGACTGAAAATGGGTATATAATGAATTTCTGTGAAAGTATTCCCGACAACGGAGAAAGTCCTGTTTAATATATGGAAAGACTGAAGCTATACCTCAAAAAAATGGTTGAATTGTTGCAAACTCTCAAAATTATGAAGGAATTAAGGATCTGTTAGTCGTGGAACAACTTATAAACTAGTCCAAAGGAACTCTCTGTTTTTACAAGAAAGGGAGGTAAAAGAATATTGACATTGATAAAGGAAATCTAGAATTATTTATGCGCAAATGTTAGCTTCCTTGCAGTAAATACCAACTGAGGAAGTAAAGATGAATTAGAGAAGAAAGACGGTATTGAGAATCTTCAGTCTGAACTTTCATCTACGAGATGCTATATATGCAACAGGTTTTGTCACAAGGCAGCGAATTGCCATTCATATGATGGAAATAACTTCATACGAAGTTATAAAAACGAATACAATGTTTATGACCATAGAACCAAGGATGAAATCAGAGCGGCTGCGAGAACAATACACGAAAATTGTAATGTGAGAACCGCCAAGAATAAAGCCGTCATATTAGTCAACGGACAAAAACACGAGTCAAGAAATATTAGAAAATATAGAAGACTTTCTACGGTTAGAAGGAGGGAAGATAATATCAATTACTAGATCTGCATGTGCAAAAGATATAGTATATTTCTTTTAACTTTTCTTCTTCTCGGAGGATGTTAAAGAGGTTTTTTGCTGTTCGGTTCCATTTTTCATAAGGGTTACAAATACATAAAAAATTTACAAGAATGGTTAGAACCGTAAAAGATAAATAAACTTAATGGAGTCTTGGTTCAAGTTTGTTTGAAGTGACAAAATTTTTTGTCAGATTAAAAACTGAAGAATTAAGGGTAAAATTGAAATCAAATTGAGGAAAATGTGTTAATAAATTTATTATGTCCAATATTTGTGAAGCTTAAAAACTATAAATTCTTTAACACAAATATATATATATATATATATATATATATAATATATTAAATAAAGATAAAATAAATATATATAATATATATATATATTAATATATATATATATA
>JABUQX010061577.1:40000-50000 GCA_015478945.1 Trachelipus rathkii
TACGAATAAGATGTGTCAAAAGCTAAAAGAAGAAAAGTGCAACCTGTTTTAAACACGCAGTTTTATTCAAAATTCCTTTGTGATGTTCTTGTCATGTTATTATTTTATTAATTAGGTATTATTATTATTATGTTACTAAGTAATTAAGTAATAATTATTATAATTACTAATTTACTGATTAGTAGTTACTAGCTACTAAGTAGTTAATTCTTGGTGAAAATTCTTAAATAAACAAATTAATATATATATATATAAATATATATAAATATATATATATGTATAATAATAATAAATAATATATATATATATATATATATATATATATATATATATATATATATATATATATATAATATATATATAATATATAATAATAATATATATAATAATAATAATATATATAAATATATATATCAATAATACATATATATCTTAACAGCTGTATAATAATAATATATATAATAATATAATAACAACAATAACCAACTAATAGCATATATATGTATATATGTAATATATCATATATACATGTATATTAATTAGATTTATTAATTTATCAGATACTGAAATTTAATTAAATAATTTGTATAAAGTATAAACATAAAATTATTAAAATAATTAAATACATGGATAAGTTTGTGACTAGGACCAGAGGTGTTTCTGGAGACAGTTCAGCCGCTGCCAGTAGTAGCTTAAGGAGCAGCTCTCCCATTTTAAATGAGAGCTGTGACATGGACAGCCAAAGATCTCTTACTGATCCTGTCACTGTAACCCTTGATTGTGAGGAGACGAGGGATCCTGGAAACCAAGGCCAAGAGGGCAACGAGGATGCCGTCAAAGAGTTGAAAAGCTATTTGCTCACTCTTGAGAGGTAAGAAACTCGCCTCCATGCTATAGTAAAGACTAAAGACTAAAGACTAAAGACTAAAGAGCATAGTAAAGAGTAAAGACTATAAAGTAACCAAATTAAATCTTTAAATAAAATCTAGTAAATTAACTTTTTTTGAATTTTTTCATGATTGAACATTTAAATATGAAATTACAATAGTCAAATTCAAAAAAATTAAAAACTTCTATTTATTTCAGTTTCTTCATCTTTGAAAAATTTTTGAGGACTGATGAGAAAGTTGATGGGGTGTCTCTTAGGAAGATTCACACTGGTGTTGCCAAGTGTAAACATCCTGCCTGCAAAGGGAAGAAGGGGCTTTCCTACAGCACCCAGACAAGGTCCCACCTCAAGCAGCATTACAAGCATGTAAGTTTAAATAATTATTAATTAAATAATTTAGATAAGATCACAACAACTAACTGGTGTTGCTAGTTAATTAGTTATCAAGATTTAAACACTCTTGTATAAAGTCTTGATACTTTATACAAATGTTATCAAAGAAAATTAAAAAATTTGTAATTAAAGTTTGTATTATTTTTATATACCAGATGCACAATGACCTTCTCCCTCACCTCTCTGCAGCCATTGAAGGGCTTAGCAAGCGCGGTCGCTCCAGTTCAAGGGAGAGTGAGTCTCGCAAGCGTCAGATGTCTCTGGATGAGAGCTTCAGGTCAAAGTTCAGCCAGCAGAGAGCAAGACAAGGTTACACCAGGTGAAAAAATTCAGAAACATAATATTAGTTATTTTAATTGAACTCAATTTTTTTTAAATAGGTATATGAGCGACTTAGCGTCTTCACGTTTTAAAAATATTTTTATTAAAAATTTAAAATATATTGATTTATTAACTTAATTACTTTTTCATCATTAGGTGGTTCATTCATTCAATGATGCCACTGGATTTAGCTGATGATCCTTACACGAAGGAGATGTTTTACCTCATTAATCCCGAGTTTCATCCCACCTCAAGGAGGACTTTGAGCAGGGATATTGAAAAGCTGATGCAAAAGGGGAAGACTCGACTGATAAACAACCTCTTCCACCAGAAGTGGGTGGCCACTACAGCCGACAGTTGGACCGCCCACAATAGGTCCTTCTTGGGAATGACAGTCCACTGGATTGACAGGGTCAACCTCAAAAGGTGCCATGCAACTTTGGCGGTCAGGGAGGTGAAGGTAAGAAAATTAAAAAGTTAAATTTTGTCATTTTATACCTTAGTCTCATAACCATAAGAACATATGAGGTGTAAATATTATTTAATTTACAGACTAAAACAATAAAATTATTGTCTTTAGGAAAGGCAAACTCACCAGTTACTGGGGAAACTAATCACAGAGATTCATCATGAGTTTAGCATCCACGGTAAGGTGAAGGCCACCACTACGGACAATGGCACCAACTACGTGGCAGCCTTCAACGCCTTTGGTGAGTCCAACCAGGACCAGGAGAACCTTCCTATGGACCCTGATTATCCTGACTTGGAGATTGTGGATCTCCAGGAGCTCCTGAGGGCTGAGGGTGACAACCCAAGTCTGCCGCCTCAACACCGCTGCAGGTACTTAGAATTCGCGAAAACTAGTGCTAAATGCTACTAATATATATTAATAATATTATTAAGTAATAAGTATTAACAAATAAAGATTTGTCATTTAAGATTTAACTAATAATCTTTGAATTTCTTGAATTAAATATCTTATTGTTTCAGTGCTCACACACTCAATCTGTTGGCGACAACAGATGTGAGTGATATACAGGGCTGGAGCAAGGGGGGCTCACAGTGGAGGAGGACCATAGCTAAGATCCAGGCCCTGTGGAACCTTCAGAACAGGGCCCCAGTGGTGGCCAACCAGATCAAGATTGTCGCCAAAAGAAAACTGAAGACTCCTGTGGTGACAAGGTAGTAGTAGTTACTATTAAAAAAAGAAATTTAGCGTAAGAAATTGTTGCCGATTAATTATAGACAAGTTCATTTTATAAGTTTTTGATATTTTATATAAAGTTATATTTATTTCTGCAGATGGAACTCCCTATATGATAGTGTGATGGTCCTTCTGGAGGTTTTAAGGGTCGAAAACCAAATGGATGCCATAAACACCATCCTCATCAAGCAGCCCAAGGGAGGTTCCCCTCTCACAGAGGTAGACGTCGAGGTAAATATAAAGTATTTTTAAAGTAGCAATTGCTCTTTTAATATTTTTATTTATAATTTAATAAATTTATTAAATTATAAATCTCCTCACAAACCCAAACCCCCTCCATTAATCCCTGTTCTGTACCTGTACCATCGCTCTTGCTTGCCCAACACTCATATCGCTACTTCGTAAACAATCTCTAACTGAATATATCCACCTTTTTTTCCGGTCGTCCGACAGGCAAAACACTCTCACATGTGCTCTTATACACTTTCTTAACCAATATGGTGTTCTCCACCTTCTCCACATGTCCAAACCATCTTACAAAATCCTCATCAAATTTGGCAGTCTTTTCCCTTACCCGCAAGACACGCTTCCATGATAAACTCGTTCCTCATCTTATCCAATCTCCTAACTGCCAAGAACGCCCTCAGATTGTCCATCTGTACAACCCTCACTCTTGATCTATTCGCCCTATTCCATACAGATACCTCGCTCTCGTGCTCCCGTATTTTTATTAATAATCAATTATGCTTACGTAACTAAGCAATATATTAATTTTCACTCTTTCAGGTCATGAACGAGTACACATTGGTCATGCAGCCTGTGGCGCAGTGTCTTGATATGCTTCAGGGGGAGAAAAGGGCATACATGGGCACCCTCCTACCCCAACTTTGGTTGATGAAGACCAGCCTTGAGGAGAAGAGTGAAAATATTCATCTTGTGTATGCAAGGCCACTAGTACAGGCCCTCCTCAGTGGCTATGAAAAGAGGTTTGGCCACCTCTTTCAGAATAGGGATCTCCTTATGGCCACTGCCCTTCACCCCTCCTTCACCCTTAAGGCCCTAGAAAGCATTGCACCTGACATGGTGGAGGAGATCGGGGACAGGATTACCCGGAAGATAGGGGACTCCATCAAACCCACTGAGAAACAGCAGCAGCGTCAGCTTGGCCAGCCAACAGAAAAAGAACCCCACAATTCAGACGCACTCCTATTCAGTAAATTGTTTTCTAGAGTATTGGTACGCAGAGCAAGCCAGCAACAGGATGTGGAAATCGTCATACGAAAGTCCATGGAGGAGTGGGTGCCCTCTCAAGAAGATCCGAGCTGTTCCTGTTTCCCCAACCAGCATAGGGAGATATGGATAGATCTATTTATAAAATATAATACCCCCATTCCTAGTTCAGCAGCTGTGGAGAGGTGCTTCAGCGCGGGTGGGGACATCCTCAGGGCCAAGAGATCGTCCTTGAAGGAGGAAAGGTTTGAGGACCTTCTTTTCCTCAAAGGAAATATGGACCTCCTGCAGGAAGTGATTAGCCAGGAGGACATGGAGGAGGAAGAGGACCTATAGCTATGAAAGTATTTAACTATTTATGTAGTTAACATTTAATAAAAAAATTAAATAAATCTGTTTTACTATCTTATAAAAGGTTTAAAATGTAAAGGCATGCTTTCGTTATCGCGCAAAAGTTTACTTTGTAATTTAACGGTATCGCCGTAGGATAGCCGAATAGCCGCATAGTTAATGCCGCACTGAGGTTTTCAAAAATGCAGTCGGATAGCCGACGACGCACTAGTTAGGTGGCAAAGCCGAATAGCCGATGACGGACCTCGAAAAATTATAGCCGCGCCCAGCTCTGATATATATATATATATATATATATATATATATATATATATCTATATATATATCATATATAAAAATATATTTATATATATAATAAATTTTTTTTAGTTATAACTCTATATATATATATATATATATTATATATATATATATATATATAATTGTTATATATATATATATAATAATAACTAATATATATATAAACATGCTTCAAAAATCAGAATCCTTTAATTGAAAACTTTCTATAGCTAGGTTTCCATAATTATGGGTACCCTATTGTAAACCTCCTCTGGTGGGCAAAAGCCAAAGCCAACCTAATTTCACCAGAGTCAGGACTCAGGAGTAGATTCTGAGACAGATCCAATTTAAAAGCCAACAAGCCCCGATACATGGCGTTTGAAAGTATGTAAGCCAAAGGTATTTGTGAAAATGGATAAAGTGAGTTTGTTACACACTTTACCAGTGGAGTGCATGTAAGATTGAGCATAGCTACTAAGTCAGGGGCTAGAGAGTTGGATAGTATGAAGAAGTGTCCCACGATTTCCTCTCAATAGAGGAGGTATGCAATTGAAGAGTTAAGAATAGCAGTGTCATTTATAATAGCGATAAAGTGAGGGATGCAACAATTTGATGGTTAAAAAGTGACTGTAGAGAGTTAGTGAGGGCAGGAAAATTTATAAGACGAAAATCTCTGGACTCAATCTTTTCAAGAAGTGGTGAGTGGAACCATCCCAGATGTGTGAGGCATACTTCATGGAAGGGTGAACGACACCCCTATAAAGAGAAAGCAACTGGGGTGGCGTGAGGAAATTGAAGGCGCCTCAGAACACCCAACCCCTAAGAAGCTTGTTTAGAAAGAGAAATATGATCTTTCCAATTAAGGTCAAGAGTAAAAGAAACACGAAGAATATTAAAGACAGATGAGGATTTAAGTTGCGTGTTTTCGAAGCAGGTGTCACAGTTGTGTGAATTTTATGTCAAGTAGAAAGATGGAGGAACTGACTTTTTGAGGCATTTGAAAACAACCTTGTTCTCAGTGCTCCAATTAGAAATTAGTGAAAGATCAGATGTTAGTCGTTCCATGGCCGTCCACATAGGGTGAAATAATTTTTAATGGGAGCGACGTCTATCAAAATCAAGGGAGTAATGAATGTAGAGTCGTCAACATAGGAGTGTATTGGTGATGATGTAATTCAGTGAGAATCATCATAGAAAAGTAGAAAGAGAGAGTTGGGGATAGAACCCTGAGGAACACCACTATTTCATTTTTTTAAAGAATGAACTGCGGCCGTCTACAACAGCTGTTATAGAGCGACCGGAAAGGAAATCAGAGGGAAAGATAGATACAGAAAGCGAGAAGTTTAAATAAAAACTTTATTCCATACTACTCTAACGAAAGCTTTCGATATGTCCAGCGCCATAGCGAAAGATTCACCGAAATCTCGAATGGAAGAGGACCAATAATCAAAAAGAAAATCACAATAGAGTCCTTCTTACGAAAGCTATACTATTGATCAGAGATATGATTAGAAGAGTTGAGATGGTTGCAAATTTTCCCGTTATGGATAGATTCGAAAACTTTAGAAAGAACAGAAATAAAAGCGGTAAGATGATAGTTGGAGGGTCGAGAGGGGTCCCATTTTTTCGTTACAGAATGAATGAGCGAATCTTTCTAACAAGAAGGGAAGGACGAGGTAGAAAGAAAGAGATGGAATAGTTTACCAAGGCAAAGTGTAAGCTCGGAAGCATAAGATTTTAGAACCACAGGAGGAATACCATGAGGAACGTAAACTTTCTTAGTGTTAAGCTCAGAGAGAGAGAGAGAGAGAGAGAGAGAGAGAGAGAGAGAGAGAGAGAGAGAGAGAGAGAGAGAGAGAGAGAGAGAGAGAGAGAGAGAGAGAGAGAGAGAGAGGAAATAACATCTTTAGAAGAAATCACAATATTAGGCAAAAATGGGTTGGAAGGAGGTTTGGAGGAGGAAATTCTCAAGGATAGTTTAAAATGGAATTAGAAGGAAATGTTGGATTGAAGAGTTCAGTTTTAGCGGAAGATAAAACAGCAGTTGTGCCGTCGGAAGATACTGAAGGGAGGGAAAGAGGTAGATGCAAAATTAGAGTTAATATTTTTGCAAATGCCAGAAAGAAGTCATTTTATACGGAGAAAAGTAATTTTATAGTCACAGAGAAGAAATTATGTACGATTCTGAAATAAAATATAAGTTACGTGAGTTTCTGGAGTTTGAAAACTAAGCTAATTCCTGAAGTCAGCATTTCTTTGGCGAATAGAACGAAAATAAGCAAAGTTAAACCTTGGTTTGTTGGGTTTAGTTGATGGGAAAGATTATTTTAATGTACGCCTCCGTGACAAGGGGGAATCACTTCGACCATGTGCTCAGCACACTCCTAGAGACCCCTTTCCTGAAAGCAGTAGTCATTCTAAGAGAAATCAAAGAAGTACGACCATAAATCCGACCAGTTAAAACCACCGAAGTGTCAAAAACGTTTCCTTGCCGTAGGTGGGAGTCTTTCCTGCTGAAGATATTTAGATATAATGGGAAACAGAGATAAAATGGTGATCAAGTGAACCCAGAAATGGAAAGAGTTTAATAAAATTTGGAGATAGATTAGAGTTTAGGAAAAGGTTTGGAATGTTTGGTTCAGCTTCATGACTATCAGGAATATGAGAAATGAGCTGCACCAACTGTTCGAGGTCATTTGTGGTAGAAAAGTGATAGGCAAGTTCACCAACTGTGTCTTGAGAATTAAAGGTAAGCTTGAAAGACATAAATGGTTGTGAACTTTGAGATTACCAAGGATGATGATTTCAGAGTAATGTGAAGAAGAGAGAACCTGTTCTAAAATGTTGTTTAAATAAGTCAAAAAATTTAAGGTAGTCAGTGAAGTTATGAGATAAATATACAAAACAGATAAATTTATTAGTAAATTGATAAGATATCTTGAGCCATAACGTGGAAAACTCGGATGACCACAAATCAGAGACACGAGACCAAACATCATTGCGCTTACAGGCACAACAGCCGCCTATGGCTCAAAACTGAGGATAGAGGCAGTAAAAATACGCAAAGTAGGGATTGCTGTCAGAATGCTCATACACTCGCGTTTCGGTTAAGAATAAAAGACGTGATTTAGAAGAGGGGTGATGTTCAACAAAATTTAAATTAGATTTAAAACCGAAAAGGTGGCAGAAATTTATGAAAATGATGAACGTGTAGAAGAAAAGAGATGCAATATATATATATATATATATATATATATATATATACAAATATATATATATATAAATTTATATATATATATATATATATATATATATATAAAAATATATGAACGTGTATAAAGACAAATATATATATATATATATATATATATATATATAAAATATATATATATATGACTTAGGCGTTGTCTGAGAGGTGTAGCTTGAAACCATACGGCATATGAAATGTCAGGGTGCAAAGGAATATAATTTTGCACTTCGATGTCTAATACATTGTCGCTTTCGAGACTTCTTCACACAGATGGCATATTCAACGCCCTTTTGATCTTTCGCAAAAGTGCTTATTGACTTTTCCAGTGGACAATCCTTTCTTTTTCTTATTCCACTCTGATTATTTACACATTCGCACTCAAATTTTTAAAAAAAATATTTTGACTGCAAAAATAATCTTGGATGCCACGGGGGAGGTTCCCCCCTTTCCCATCATAGCTTGTGATTTGACAGTTCCTATTGAAAAGGTTAGTTCAAAAATGGATATGACAATTGTTCTGATACTTTTTTTTTCATAAAAGTTCGCATCACATGGGCATGGCCCTATTCTAAGAGGGGAACTTCTCTAGGTAATTTATACCTAGGATCCGGACTAGAGATCGAACCCGCGCCCTTGACATGCGACTCCGTTGCTCTACTGATTGAGCCATTGTAGGGGCATGGTCCTCTTTTTTTCGTTAATTTCTGAAACATTTTCTATCTTTGGGTTGATTCTTACTGAATAAAACTCTACTTCTCCTTCTCCAATGTTCACCTCCTGTTCTTTATAGAATCTCAGGTCTTTGATCGCTTTAACAATAAACCCTTTTGTATTTAATGAAATCTCTTACATCAATTGTCATCCACGGGAAGACTCTTGGCATATACTTTATATATGTACGCAAAAAAAAATGTTTTCTGTCTTTGAATTACTAATTTGATGCACTTCAAAATGCTTAAAATTTCTATGCCTTAAGTACTTGTATTTAGATGGCAAAATTCTTCGTTTTTTTATTTATTTCATAACTTTACTGAAAATTAAATTTTTTGACTATCCAAACTCCAAAATAAAATGTTCTCTGTCATTATCTTTCTCAGGAACCATTATTATAGTTGATATCGATCTCAGCACGTTACTTAACCTCTAACCTTTGGCTCTACTCACTGTTAAGCTCTTTAAACATCTGATTTCCTTCTGTAATATTCTTATTTCTGTATCTTGATCTATCTCTTTAAATCTTTCGTGGAAAGGATCCCGCTTTCGGAGAGAAGCATTTTTCTTTTCAGTGCTACTAACTTACTCGACTTATTGTACTGCTTTGTTTTTCCTTCGAACGATTACTGCTCTAGATGTAAGGGTTTTGCTAGGTGTGCACAGTGAATAACATGGGTGTTTTTCTTTGGCATATAATTGTACACTCAATTTCTTTTCCTTAAAATGAAATTAATAAACCTTGGGTTAAATCTGCTTGCTTTCGTGGTATTGGTACAGGAACACTTTTTTCTCAATTTAGAATTGCTTTAAGCTGCAGAAATTCATGCCAGTTATATTTCATCCTGAAATTGTGCAACATCTTTTATTTGTAACATTAAAAATTAATTTCTAGGTGTGAAAGACAACAATCCTTCTGGTTTCATTTCTTCACGAACTTTCTTTCATTTAAAAAAAATATATATCAATACTAACATTGTTTCTAACTCCTTTCCACATTCTATTTCTATTGACGGCACCACTATTATCCTGACTTCTGTTGAAGCTGAATTCTTCGCTCAAAAGTTTGCCTCTAATTCAACCTTAAACATTCGAAAGTGATATCTTCTTCTCTGCCCCCTCAAACTCAATTATGCCTAGCATTGCAATTTTTTTTGTAATAAAATTTCAACTTTCTCTGAGCTTAATTAACATTAGAAACGACGATAATGCTGACGGCATTTCTGCTGTGATTCATAAAACTTAGAGTTTCAAAGTTTTCACCTTATGATAAAGCTGTTTTGTGTCCGTCCATCAACTTCAACTCTTCCTACCCACTTGATATATACCGAAGAAGAATCTTTTTCAACCTCTTATTATCGTCCTATAGTTT
>JABUQX010061577.1:55000-57500 GCA_015478945.1 Trachelipus rathkii
TAAAGATCAAGAAAAATTGCTTGGGGTTCCCAAATTAGAAACTTCCACAGGGAAGGAACAAGCTATGGCTGTCTGGAACGCTCTAGTAGATTGGGGATTGGAAGATAAGACTCAAATTCTGTGTTGTGACACAACCAGTTCAAACACTGGTCGTATCAGCTGTGCCATTACATTTCTAGAGCAGTATACAGATCGAGAGATGACATATTTTCCTTGTCGGCACCACATGTACGAATTAGTGCTGCGAAGTGTTTTTGAAAATGAGTTACCACATGTAACTAGTTGTCCAGATGTTGTTTTCTTTAAAATCATCAGAGAAAAATGGAATAATTTGGAAAAAGAAAATTATATGAATGTGCAAAAATACTTGAACGAAATATGAAGTGAAAGCGACATACTGTGCAATGTGAATCATTTTAATAATGCACTGAAAATGAGAAATTAAGGCACGATTATCGTGAGCTCGTTGAATTATGTATAATTTCCATTGGACGAGCCTCAGACTCGAAAATCAAAATCAGGCCACCAGGGGCTTTACATCATGCTCGATGGATGGCAAAGGCCATTTACTCATTTAAAATGTTTTTATTTACATGCACAAGAAACTTTCCGGAATCTCTGTGTAGTTAATGATACAGCTGAAAGAGGAGTGAAATTGATACAGGAATTCAATGGGCTCCTAACTTCGAATGAAGAGCAGAAGCAATTTCTTCTCCAATGTGTTGAAGACCACCGAAAGCAATTCCCGGACTGCAAAAAGGCTACTCTTAAATGAAAATTTAAATAAATATATTTTCAAATGTTCCTTGTCATGTCTCGTAGGCCTTTTTAAAGTCTATTTTAAATAGTATCAAATGTATATTTTATATTATTAAGTGATATATATAACAATCATAGTATTTAATGTTATATAAAATCTCTAATCAAGCCTGATTAAGTTTGCAGGATAATTCTATATGATGATTCAATATTGGAATACCTCAGATATTATATTAAACAGATAAAAAATTAAAGTTGCAATATAAATTAAGTTATTATATTCCCTTATAGTAGGGCCAACCTAATATATATATATATATATATATATATATATATATATATATATATATATATATATATATATATATATATATATATATATATATATATATATATATATATATAATATAAATATATATATATATATAAACTATATATAAAAGAAAGAAGACATAAAACTATAAACATTTGTATGGATAATTAAATGATTAATATTTAAAAAAATTATTTTATTAAAACAATAGAATATCAAATACAATATGCAATGATGGAAAATTCACAATATAGAGCAGTTGCAAAATTGATATTATTAAAAAAGTAATTTCCTTGGGTTCAAGGCAAATTTATCAACTACTGTTTGAATAAAATAATCATAATTGTCAAACACAAATTTTCTGTGTACACTGATCATAGCCAGCCCGTTTAACCTGTCGTCTTCCATAGTACTTCGTAGCCAAGTCCTGGTCCTTCGCAGAGTACTGAAAGAGCGCTCTACTGTACTGGTGGTGCATGGCTTTTTTTATAGTTGTCACCACCACTCACGGGCAGAGCCCTATTCAAGGAGGGGGTGTTACACGTCTCAGAAGCTCACCAACTAATGCAAATTACGCAGATGAGCACAGACGCAAGCTTTGAAGTGAGGGAGATTAAATTCAGCACCAACATCGCGCCGCAAAGATAGAGGGTCAAGTGAAGTGGAAAGTACGGAACAGTTTATAAGTCTTTTGGCCTTTGACTCGACCCTGTCCAAAAGCCGGGTGAAACCAGAGCCCCCCCCAGATATGAGAGCAGTACTCCATACAAGGGCGGATGAGGCCCTTGTATAGCTGGAGTAACTGAGAAGAAGAAAAAAAAAAGTCTCGCAGTCTAAACAGAATTCCCAGTTTCTTTGAGGCCGCCCTAGCAACCGTTGTGATGTGAGGTTTCCAAGACATTTTTTTGTTAATGTTAAGGCCAAGGATGTTTATATTGTCAACAGGAGAGACGAGAGAACCGTCGAAAGAGATAGGAAAGTTGGAAGGTGTTTTAGAGAGGGAGATTTGTAGAAGTTGAGTTTTTAAAGAATTAAATTTCACAAGGTTGAGACGACCCCACCCGGAAATTCTATCCAGATCAGCGAGAATAGAATCGGAAAGATTAAGACGAGAGGCAATTCTAGAAGTAAAAGAGGGAGCAGAATTGAAATGAGTTGAAGAATGAAGGGTCGAGTCATCGGCATACGAGTGGATAGAGTTAGATGTGCAGGTGAGAAGATCATTAATGAAAAGTAAGAATAAAGTAGGAGATAAGACAGGAGCCCTCAGGAAGTACACAATTAACCTGAAAAAGAAGATGAGATTCGCCCGGTCAGCAACAGCCGATATTGAACGATTTGAGAGAAAACTAGACATAAGTAAGCAAAGAGGAGAAACCCAAGGAGGGAGCTTGGAGAGCAGTGACGCGTGCCATACCCGGTCAAATG
>JABUQX010061577.1:62500-66883 GCA_015478945.1 Trachelipus rathkii
TATATATATATATATATATATATATATATATATATATAGAGAGAGAGAGAGAGAGAGAGAGAGAGAGAGAGAGAGAGAGAGAGAGAGAGAGAGAGAGAGAGAGAGAGAGTTTCGTGTGTGGTAAATTTCGAAGTAGTTACACTTTTAAACCTATTTGAGATATCGTAAATTTTATTTGAATCATTTTTAATTGAATTTTAATTATTTTAATTATTTTTATTTGAATTACTTTTATTATTTACGTATTTTTATTATTTTTATTTTATTTTTTGTTATAACATCTCTCATCCTGAGAATCACAACGTGAAACGTTGCATTGAATGCGATTCGTAAAAGCACGTGGCAGACGTCCGTGCTATTATTCTCTTTAATTCGAAAAATTTATTCATTTTATTTGAATTATTTTATTCATTTTTATTTGAATTATTTTAATTATTTTTAATTATTTTAATTATTTGCGTAGTAACATGTAATTGAATCAGTCAATGTTATTTTTGAGGTATAGGTTTGCCCAGCGAGCTAACACGTGGATTTTTTACAATCCAAACATGTGCATCTACAAAGCGAGCGACGAGAGAGAGAGAGAGAGAGAGAGAGAGAGAGAGAGAGAGAGTTTTTTGAGAGAGAGAGAGAGAGTTTATATATATATATATATATATATATATATATATATATATATATATATATATATATATATATATATATATATATATATATATATATATATATATATATATATATATCTATTTATATTATATACTCTATATATATATATATATATATATATATATATATATATATATATATATATATATATTAATAACCTTGTTTGACAATGATATTTCTACATATACCTGGCCGGATACCCTATACCTAGCCTACACCTAGCCCACAAACCTGCACCCCTAACCTGACCTTACTAACGTAACCTAACCTAACCTAACCTAACCTAACCTAACCTAACCTAACCTAACCTAACCTAACCTAACCTAGCGTACACCTACACCTAGCCTACACCTATCCTACTCCTGCACCTAGCCTCCACCCCGCCTTGACCTCATCCAGGTAACTGATGCCTAGCCTTCGGTAGGTATCTGTGCTAACATGAGGTCATGTAGGAACCTGACCTGTATGGATCTATCCTAACTTATTTCCATCCGTGCAGACACACACACACACACACACACACACACACACACACACACACACACACACACACACACACACACACACACACACACATACATACACACATACACATACTTATACACACACACACACACACACACATTCACTATGACACTTATACACACATTCACTATGACACTTATACACACATTCACTATGACACTTACATTTACCCATAGACACTTACATTTACACTTATACACAAGCGGTCACACACACACACACACACACACACACACACACACACACACACATTCACTATGACACTTATACACACATTCACTATGACACTTATACACACATTCACTATGACACTTACATTTACCCATAGACACTTACATTTACACTTATACACAAGCGGTTACAAACACACACACATACACACACCCACTTACACTTATACACACATTCACTATGACACTTACACTCACCATAGACACTTACACTTACATTTACACTTATACACATGTATAAACACACGACCAACCCTTTGGTATTCCATGGGTCAATTAGTCATTTATTTTTACTTCATACTTAAACATTTTTATTAAAAACATATACTTTACAGGCCTTAAAGCAGTAAATCAGTAAATCAATAGAGGTGTTAACTAACACCTAGGGGGATTAGTATGCTTTTGTTTTACTGTTTTACTGCTTTAACTCATGTTTTACTGTTTTAACTTATATGTTTTACTGCTTTAACTCACATATTTATTAACATTACATACCTTAAAGCAGTAAATCAGTAAATCAATAGAGGTGTTACCTAACACCTAAGGGATTAGTATGCTTTTGTTTTACTGCTTTACTGCTTTAACTCATGTTTTACTGCTTTAACTCATGTTTTACTGCTTTAACTCATATGTTTTACTGCTTTAACTCATGTTTTACTGCTTTAACTCATATGTTTTACTGCTTTAACTCATGTTTTACTGCTTTAACTCATATGTTTTACTGCTTTAACTCACATATTCATTAACTTGCATACCTTAAAGCAGTAAATCAGTAAATCAATAGAGGTGTGACCTAACACCAAGGGGTTAGTATGCTTTTGTTTTACTGCTTTACTGCTTTAAGTCATGTTTTACTGCTTTAACTTTCTGCTTTACTGCTTTAACTTTCTGCTTTACTGCTTTAACTTTCTGCTTTACTGTTTTAACTTTCTGCTTTACTGCTTTAACTCATATATTTTATTAACATTATGTTTTTTATTTTGTTTTAATACTTTTTATTTATTTTTATTATTATTTTATTTATTTTTATTATTATTTTTATTATTTTTATTATTTTATTTTTATTATACTTTAGTGTTATTTACTTCATGCCTATTGTTATTATTATTTAGAACACACACACACACACACACACACACACACACACACACACACACACACACACACAAACACACACATACACTTACACATATACACACACATTCACTATGACACTTATACACACATTCACTATGACACTTACATTTTACCATAGACACTTACATTTACACTTATACACGCGGACACACACACATTCACTATGATACTTATACACACATTCACTATGACACTTACATCCATAGACACTTACGTGCTACACTTACTCACACACAGATTTTACTTACACTCCACACAGATTTACTTACACTCACACAGATTACTTACACTCACACACAGATTTACTTACACACAGATTTACTTACACTTACACACACACACACATACACACCCACGCACACTCACTTACACATATAACGTATAATTTATTAAAACATTTTATGTTTTAATTAAACACGTACATTTATATTACTCATTCAAATATAACTAAAATTATTTCAAAGTTTCTTAAAACTTCTATAATAAATCAATCATTATCTTTGAACAAAGAATTTATTATTAACTGTTAATACTTTTTTGTTTATAAATTTTATAACTATCAAGTTTTAAAATAATTTTTACTAAAATTTTATGAAATTTTATTAAAAACATATATTTTACATACCTTAAAGCAATAAATCAGTAAATCAGTAAGGTCAGCCCCTAGCACCCCTCTACATCAAGCTATGCCACGTTTTGTTCTATTGACTTACTGCTTTACATCATCTTTAGCCATGTAATAAGTATAAAATAACAAAATAAGTTCTTCTCTGCTAACATAACATGTATTTTATTAAAATCATTCTAAGTTTTTATTTAAAAATAACAATTATTCACTTACATTTATATTATTCACTCGATGTTAACTAAAAATATTTCAAAGTTTTTTTAAATAATTCGGGTTTTCTTTATTATTATTATTATTATCTATGTACATTGACAATCCATCACGAGAAAACACAACAACCCGCACTCCTTACAGATACGAAACTGACCTCTCTCTGTAAAATGTGTTGAAATAAATACTTTAGGTCTAAATTTAGGATAATCCTTTTTGTAACCCGAGGCGATTTAAGCCTAATTCCAGGTCAAAATATATTTTAAACTGACCTTTTTCTGTAAAATGTGGTGCAATAACTACGTTAGGCCTAAATTTAGGCCTAAATTTAGGATAAGCCTTTTTGTAGACGGGCTAATTTAATCTATTACAGGTCAGGTAATTCAAATTGTATAGACAAGAATCATTGTTATTATTATTTTTATAAATATATTTCAAACTGAAACATGCTGGATCGGAAAGATCCTTTAAGCAGGTAAAAAGGAAATGTTTTCCTTACTTGTGATTGGTCGGGGTAATCCTAATCTCTATATGACCTCGTATGTGATTGATCGAGAATTATTTTATCGTCTTTTGAAAATTAACGTTGTTCTTTAAACTTGTATTTGAGCAGGTGTGTGTTTTATTATCTTTTAGACCCAAACTCATTTTAAAATCATAGTCATTTTAGCTGTTAAGCGGTGCACAAGTTATCTGATTTGTATTAAAAGTGTTTTATTTTTACTAAGTGTATATCATATTTATAATAAATACTTACATTGAGGAATAATTATTAATTTCACTAGAATAGATAATAATTAATTCACTAGTTCATAAGCTAACCACCATGGCTCAGCATGAGCCCCACCCGCAAAGGCAGCCAACCCCGCACCCGCAGGTGCGTCCAGCCGCGTCCCCGCCCACCGCGTGCGCCCGCAGGCGCAATATTTCCGCGTTCCCGCCCGCCGCGGGCGCCCGCAGGCGCAATATTTCCGCGCGAATGAAATA
>JABUQX010061578.1:0-17500 GCA_015478945.1 Trachelipus rathkii
GTTTGTCCAGCTGGTCTCATCATCTAACATATGATTTCACACTTTGAGTGACTGTCCTCGATACTCACGTATCCATAAACCTTATACTTCTTATTCTTAAACGTTAATACTTTTCAGACCCCTGCCTTTTACATTACCTATACTGCCAATCTCTCCACTCTAATCCTCTCAAACTCCTTCTTTTACAGACTCCGATCTCCACTATTATCAGACCAATATCATTACGTCATTAAACAGTTTAGGTAGGTGCACCCTCCACTCCTCTCCATTCTCCATTCATCTTTCTAACAACCATTTTCCTGCCATCTTTTTGTTTCCATACTTGACCTGTAATTCTTTTTCATTAACCCTCAATCTCCATATACACATTGAATAATCCAAGGAGAACATAACACACCTGTCTCACTCCGTCTATTTTATCTCTAAACTCAATCACTCAATTGACACCATTAATATTTCTTACCATTTCACGCTTCACTATCGTCATTATACATTACTTATTGATTCCATTCAGTTCTTGAAGGCCTAGCCTTATCCAAACAGCTCTTATGGGTTATATTCAGCTTAATTGCTCTTTGCCTATGTTATATATATTTATTTATTTCTTTTTATTCTATGTATGGATTATTTTATTATATATTTATTTACTATTTTGTTATATATCTAATATATATTTATGTAGTTATATTTTAATGTTTAGGTATTATATTATTTTTTGATTATATATATATAGTATTCTATAATAATTCCTTGTATGACTTTATTTTTTTGATAGAATGTATTATATTCTTACACAACTAATTAGGGGTGTCTAATATTTAATTTTTTTTAATTTACAAGCATTACTTTGCATACTATCTGAAATTATCCTGGACCTGGAACTTATCAATGTCCCAATATGCAACAGAATTGTTATAGATAACTCCATACTTTGCTAATAATGGTGTGAGCAGTGGATGTTTTTATCATCACGCACTGCTCACTTTCTTATCACAACGCTCCCCCTATCATAAAACAATAACTTGAGATTTGCCAAGTTTGTCACCCCACCCTAACAATAACATCCATCAAACAACACTCATAACAAAACAACAGCTAGTAAGACATTATTTACATTTCATACTACAAATTGTCACCATAATTATTAGATATCATCACAAATAAATGATATATAATAAATTTCTAACAAGAACTTGTTACCACAAATACATTAGCCATTATTTAACTAACTACCCATCAAAAAGAAAACTTCAAACTCAACCATCTCCTGACATCTAACGTCTCCACATTTCTCCCAAACTCTCATCATTCTCGTTCACACTATCCTTCCTGAACTATTCCTGTGTAGCCTGGTACATATATTTTTTTTACCCTCAAGAAGCCAAACCATAAGTGAATACACTATCACATCTATACCACGATATAACTTAAACATTCTAAATTCAAGTACATAACAGACACACCAAGAATCCATTTCAAATTCAACCAAACCTTTACACTACTTTTTTATGTTGCCAGTTTGCTTATAACATCTTATCTGTGCATTATTTTTTTGTTGTTGTTTTTATAACTTTAAGCATACTAAATCATCCATGAAACCTAAATCAGAAGAGTTAACGAATTTCAAATGAAATCTATAACGACTTTTTGCATCCATCTATAAATCAAATATCAAAAACGTAAACAAAAACAAATCTAACCCACTTAGGAAAATACATTATTACAATATATCAAAAAGCCTTTTACTTGGACACTCGACCAATTTACATAGTAATTTATACCTTTTCCTTTCCTATAAATATTCTAAATGATTGGATACTATCCACATAAAAAAGGTTAAGTTAAGGCGTCAGATCCGCACTGTGGTTCTTGTCAATGTTTACTGGGTTCATCCCTGCGCCATATAACCATTTCCATTTTCTCTCTCAACGACTCCCGTTGTAATATCTTATACCCTTCTTTGCTTCTATTTATTTCTCTTCCAATTTCCATTTATCTTAGATTTATTACTTATGGTTCTCTCTCCAGCCGGTATCGATTCTCAAACATTTCACTCTCTAAACACTTTTCTTTTTTTCGCTTAACTATCACCAAACTTATTATTCTCATCCTTCCATATAGATCAAACCATTCTTAATATGTTTCATGTTCTTCATTTTTTTACTTCATTCACTTTTTAAACAACTGCACTACTAGATCCAATATAACTACGCTCCTTCCCTCTTTTATCATTCTTCTCACACCCTAACACGCCCTCTAAGATTACCAATCAAATATCGACTCGCACTTTAGATTTACACCGTTCTTTTCCCACACCATAGTTTTCGCTACTATATACATTAACACCGGTAACGACATACCCTCACAACATTAGCACACTCAATACTTAATCCCATTACATTCTTCAAGGATTAAATAATTGCACCAGCCAAGTTCCTACCATTCACAACTTTCCCATCTACATTATTACTACTTGCTATTCATCCGTTTTCTATTTTCATCCAAACATATCATGCCTAAATATTATAACTCAAGTTATAGCTAAGTGTTCCTTAGTTTGTCTCTTTACTCCATTGTGGTTTTCATATTTATCTTTTTTATTATTCCATTACTGAAGATATCCTATTCTCATCCCGTATTACCTTATTCGCGCTTTTATTTTTATTTTCTATCATATATATCTTCTTGAGATCTGCATGCCAGAGTACCAGCTCTTGCTGTTTCCCGGTAAACTTTATTCATGATTTTACACCACAAAATCTCATATTATCTCGAGGCGTACAATATTTTGCATGTGCTCAGGCCTTACTCCACCTTCTAATTCCATTCTTCCATCAGTCTAAACCCCTCCCTTGTCCTTAAATCTTTCATCACCCTATCCATAAATAAATTAAATAGCCTTGGAGACATTAATAGTGGAGTGAGGCAGAGTTGTTATATTAACCCATTCACTCCCTACTCCATTTATTCTTACACACGCTTCACTATCAACATACAAAATTTTTGATTCAGTCAGAAGACTGCCACCAACACCATATATCACTAACCCCTGCCACAGAGCTTCCATATTACCCCTGTCATAAGCATGTTGAAAGTCCATAAAGCATAAATTCAATTTGTTCTTTTCTCTCATTTTAATTTTCAAAAATTAATATAAATAAATAAAAATGAACAATGCAAATTAATCAGCTAAGTAACCTTGAAAAGTTGCTCTTTCAAATAATATGGACAGCTTTAAAATTTATATTACAAAGTAAAAGGTTATAAAAATATATAAAATACAAAATTACGGAACATTTCAGAGAATTTTTGCTTAAACTAAGAAAATGACGTTTGCTGGCTCTGAAGGTGTGTAAATCTTTATTACATTTTGATATTGGCTCATAAATTATGCAAACCTTGAATACCATAATTTTATCTGACAACTAACCTTTAAAAGTAGTAGTTTCAAATATCAAGGGCAGTTATAAATTTTTTATTCTGAAATAATAACGTATAAAAATGCTTAAAAATATATATTAAAAAAATCTTTATAAATACAAACTTACAGAGGAGTATTTAAGAAGATTATGTTTAAGGTAGATGTTTCTCTACGACAACTGTTGACCCAGAAGGTTTGTAAATAACTTTTCCTCTGTCGCCAGTTACACATTTTGCTGAATAACTTTCTTTCTGACGGTCAATATTTACATTTTGCTTTGGTTGTGGCCTTGATGGTTTCGATAAATCACGGAAGTTAATATTCTGATTTGGATAACAGTATGGGCAACTTCCTGTACGTCCAGGTAGAGGTGTACAGTGACAAATATGAACATGAGTTTTTGAATGACAAGCAGTAGTGGAAGATGAAGTTATATTTTTTTCAGAAATGAGTCTTGTGTATGGATTTTTGGCAGATTCTAACTGCTTCATTATTTCTCTTGTTTCGCGCCTAAGTGAATCAGGAGCAAAATCAGCAACTCGTTCGTAATGGCGACTCTTCCTGTTCTGTATTTCATTATCACTGTGACTTTTTTCTGGTCTACCAAGATTGGTTCTTTGGTCAATATCGCTACGTGTTTTACCAGCTTTATTTAAAAATCTATCACTATGAAATGAATGCTTCAAATTTTCTGTAACAGAATGCGATTTCCTTTTATTCTCTTTCCCGCTGCTAAATTTACGCTCGTTTGATCGGTTTAAAGAGCTTTCACTAGAAACTGTGGAATCAATATCTGTGCTTTCAAAATCAGCTGATAAATCATCCCTGAAAGGAAGATTTACCAATCTTGAAGTTGTATTCTATAAAAAGACAAAACAGAAAAATTAAACATTTTAGCTTAAGAAAATTTTGGATATTCAAAATTACACAACAAATAAAATTAAAAAGACCCCAAATACCAACTTGAAATAATGACAAAGCTTCAGTATTTAAAACAGAAGCGCTTCTTAAAAAGGCATCTTTAGTGGATTTTTGATAGAATATTAATTCTTTCTTTAGTTTTTCGTTTTCTTCAATAATTTTATAAATCTGAAAAGATAAATTTTAATTTGAAATACTAACAATCACAGCAACAATTCACTTTTGCACAAAATATTTTCACAAAAATTATATTACATAAAGATAAAAATTTTGATTTTAGATATTTTAATTTAAATAAGAATACTTTTCTAATTACATTGCAAAATAGGTAAAAAATCTATTTTCAAAACCTTACAGCAGAAACGCATAGTTTTTATCATTAAGAGAACTTAAGAGTGACAAACTATTAAGTATTAATAACCCTTTCAGAAGTTGCATGAAATTTACTGATAGTTTTCTTTATCCTTACCTGACTTTTACTCATGTCCTTATTTTGTATCTTTTCTTTCCATTTTCTTAACGTTCTTTTTGCGACAAGTTTCTTTCTATGTTGATCAGCTATGGAATTCATATGATCCTAAAGGCATAAAAAAAAATAAGAGAATATTGTTAATCAGTTCATTACATATGTGGAATAGCACAAAATTTTCAAGAACTTAGTGATGTGATACATTAATGTTTGGTAATCATATTAAAATAAAAATATCCGTGTATGCAACCATATTCGCAGCATACAGTTGCGCTATTGGCAAGGCCATATTTATAAAAAGTAAGCTTGAACAAAAAAAAATTAATAGAAAATCTCTTTTTATGAAAAGAATTTAAAACAGGAATACAAAGTTAATACCGAAACATTAGAGGAACGCACAACGCGTATGTCTGTTACTTGATTGGTAATATGAGAGGTCGCGTGATATATTGATGTATTTCATAGCTGAACTGTTGTAAAGAGTTAAAAAAAAAAAAACAGTGCCAGCATTTGTTGTGTCTCGTTCTATTAGAGGCAACGCCGCTCAAGGCGCATCTATGATTGTGGAATATAATCGGATATCGCGGAGGTTGGGTGGAATAAACTTGATAATCGCAATGTTGCAGGAGAGTTATCCTCAGATTATTCGGTTAGGCGGATAATTTGCGTGGTTGTTATTGTCTTTGTGGCCCTGGCTATCCTCATTTTTGAGGAGTGGTTGTGGAGGAGTGTCCGCAGGGTTTTATTTGGATTGGATGGTATCGGGCCTTGATGCCAAAATCACGAGTTTGGTAATGCTGATAATATTTGGTCGATCCAAATCTAGGATTGAAAATCTAAGCTTGAAGGATCTCTTATAATCAGTTCTCTAATGTCAGACTGGGATTTTGATAAATGTATGATTTAATCGGAGTGGGGATATCTAGATCTTTGGTAAGATTAGGGATTGTGTTACATAAGGAATGATGGGCTTTTATGCTGCACTTTCAGCAACTTTGATCGAAGCCGCTTTATAAACACCGTTCGATACAGTTGATCTTTTGAAATTTCTTCAAGTTAGTATTGTTATTTTTTTGACTGGGTTTTTTGTAAACATTTGTTTTATTCAAAGGTTAATAGTATATTGTCGATGGACCGGTTTGTGATGGATACTGATAGACGATTATGTTTTTCAAGTTTTAGTATATTTATGATCTGCTTTGATAATCTAACGACGAGTTATTAGACCTAGTGCAATGGTAAACTATCTAATTAAAAATATTGTAATGCTGTATTGGATGTTGGATTCTCAAGTAGGTTGTTAGTATTGTTCGAGTTAAATTAGTGGAGGAATACTACATTTTTATAAGAGTTTATGAGTTACTGGTTCGGATACAATAAGGTGGAGAATTGCATTTTTCTGTACTTCTGTTGTATAGATAACTTCACTTATGTTTACTCGTATAACCTTTAATCGACCTTGGTTTCGGTCCTTAAAGTTATTTAATTGTAATTTGTTCATTCCAAAGGAGATTGTTATTAGCTTCCACTTTTCAAGCTGATTTTTATTTGAGCGTGTGACAGAATTGCATAAACCAACGCAACCTTTCTCCATTTTTGATTATATGTATGTTTGGCATTATCACTATTGTAAGCGTATGGTTAGTTTTATCTGTACTCAGGACGCATATATTCTAAGTATTTTATTAGATATATTACTATTAGATGAGAGTTAGTGCTTATACTGTTTTATTGTTTCATAATAGGTGAATAGTATATATTGTAGGGAGTTAGAGTTAGATGAATAGTGCATTAAGGAAATAATTAAATGGTGCCCTATATAATTTGGTAGTTGGTTGTAGTTGTATTTATTATAATCAGGTTTTATTAGGAGGAGGTCATAATTTCTTATTATGTTCTTTTCGTCAGCTTTTTAATAGACCTAACAGTTTTATGTTTATTTTTTTAGGGTCCACTACATGTGCGCTTCAAAGTAGTTTAACTATAATATAAATATGTGCGATATATCTCTCATTATCCGGTTGCAATAGTAATATCTTAAGGGTAATTAATTGGTCCAAATATGATAATTTCTATTCACGGGATTTGTCCTAGTAGCATAAATAGTATATTAACAAGTTATATTTATATTAATTAGATTAGATGAAATAGATTGGTTGTGAGTGGTCTGTTGTTGTTGTTATTTTTTTTCTGGATTTGTGTATTGGTGAGTGGTAATGCATGTTATGCTGTCTCTATTTAGTGTACAACGTTTGTAATATTGGTATTTACTGTTATATATAATTTAGGTTTGTCAAAGATTAAAAAACACTAGACTTATTTGAACTATTTATACTAGATATAGTTCTCCTTATCCTTTATTTTAAAATTGGTAGTAGAGAACAGTTGGAAACTGGAGGATAAATCAATAAGTGATATGAGTTTATTTACAATTGATGATTTTCAAAGGTTAGAGAGCAGGGTACAAAAAGAGAAATGAAAGCACTAGTGATAGAAGAGAAAGAGTATCGGATTGTCCTTCGTTTTATAGTGAGGTAGAAGAATGTGAGAATTGGAGAGAAAGAATAAATTATTGGTTAATGGTGAGGTGAAGGAGCGAAGTATCCAGCAATGGAGATAAGAATGGCACTAAAAGAGAATGCATCTGAGGCAGTGGAAAATATGAACAGAGAATAATTAGGTTTGAAACGCGGAGTAAAAAATCTTAGAAAAATTAGATCGTGTTTATAAAAGATAAAGAAAAATGGATAAATTGAAAAAGATTATCGCTTTCTTTAGGGCAAAAATGGAGTGAAGGTATGAGTGATTATATACTTAGATATGAAAGCACAGCAGTAGAGTGTGAGGATGTGGGTGGAAGAAAAAAAAGTGGTGAAATATGGGGCTCATAGCATCTTTATTTCATAGTAAAAACATTTTGCTCCAGCTACACCAAAAAAAACACTGGCTCCAGATCTGGATAACTCTCCACATTAAAAAAAAATTTCTCCTCCATTTTCACCCAAAATCTTGCGGCTCCGCAGCCCTGCCTTTCAAACAACTCAAATCTTCATGTTCTTAATATTCTTCTTATTTACTTTTATTATGACCTTGATCACATTGTTTCTCTTGAAAACAAGCTTTAAGAGTCTGGGTGTTTGGAGGCGAATACAGAACTTTTTCACATTACCCCAGTTGCATGCATTGTACAGGGGTATTGTTCAACCCTGTATGGTATCAGTATATACATACCTCTTATAGCTAAAGGCTCTAACAAGAAAAGGTGGAGTCTAGGAATTTTTGCCTTATCAACTCTCCCACTCTCACAGACTCTCTCCAACCTTTTTCTAGCTGCCAAACAGTTGCCTCGCTCCTTATACTATTGATATTACAATGGAAGCTGCTTTTATGAAATCTCTAATCGCATACCTCCTCCTTTGAAGAGAACAAGTGTGAATCATCATTTCTCTGTTAACTCTCAAGCTTAACTGCTATCTTCACTCCTATATGTACTCAACTAATAACCTGTGCCACATATTTATTTCTTCTATTTTTTTCTACTTCCTTTCAGGGAAGCAAGTGAGTGAGAAAGTAAGAGTAGAGGAGAAAACTTTAGTTTTTTTTTTTTTTGGACTTGCAGCAGGAGCATGAGAAGCTCCGTGGCAGGTGTTAATGATATATGTTGTTGGTGGTAGATTTCTGAATGGAATCAAAAGTATGTATGTTGATAGTGATGGGTGTGTACGAATAAATGGAGTGAAGAGTGAATGGTTTAATATTGATAGTGGAGTGAGACAGGAATGTGTTATTTTTTCAGGGCTAGTTAATTTGTACATAGATAGGGGGTGATGAAAAAATTTACAGTAGGGCTGACAGGGAAAGGTGTTGAGACTGTTGGAAATGACAGAGAGTTGAAGGCACATTGCTTATTGTAAGCAAATGATTTGGGTTTTGTGTGGCAAATCTGAAGTAAGTTTGAGAAGATTGATAGAGCGATGAATCTAAAGTAAATTTGAGAAGACTGGTAGAGAGGTTTGGCTGGGTATATAAAAGACTTAAAGGAGGGGTTTGAAAATAAATGTAGATAAGAGCAAGATGATGATGGTACGTCAGGAGAGTTCAAGGCGTGAAATTATGTTGGATGTAGGCAACTGGAAGAAGTATCCGAGTTTAAAAATCTAGGCTATACGTTGGATGAAAAGGCAATCGATAATGTCGAGTGTATTAGGAAAGTTGTGAGCAATAGGAAGGTGCTGGTGGAATTAAATCTTTGGTGAACAAAAAGGAACTAAGTCTTGAGTGTGCAAGAGTTTTGCCTGAAGCTATATTGTTACCAGTGTAAATGTATGGTAGTGAAATTATGGTGTGGAATAAGGGGTGTAGATCTAAAATGATGAAGAAGTGTGTTAGGGAGCTGTATGGTGTGAAGAAAGGCATGAATGAAGGAATAAATTAGTTTATTAAGATGGTTTGGTCATTTGGAAAGGATGTATGGTAGTCAGGCGGTTATATAGTGGTAAACGTGTCAGGAAATGAAAGACTGGGAGACCAAAAAAAAGGTGGATTGAGTCAGTAATAGAATATCCAAATGAAAGGAATGTAAATTTGGTTCAAGCAAGAGGATGGTACATAATAGGAATGAATGGCATGGTTGTGGGCATGGCCAAGGGGATGAACCCCCGACACTGATCTCCCAGGAGATTTAACCTTGAATAAATTCATAGAACGCTATCAAGGTCCATTAAGAGTCATTCATGTAAACCCCAACGATGTCACTTACATTGTAGAGGCACCTAAAACCAGACGACAATATAGAGTCCACCTTAGACAATTAAAGAAATGGAATGTGCCCCAGATAGCCTCAAAAGAACTCCATTATTCATCGAACATTTAACAAAACCTCTAGCATTGGATATCGTACCATCAGATGATCTTCCTTATGAACTAATTGAATCAACCCAAGAATCAAATTCAACACATGATATGACAAACTTTAAAGATGACTCGGATTTTCTTGGATTTACTAAATTTAAGAACACAACTCCAGTAACAGACAACGTAATATATCACTTGAACAATAGTATACTCATCGCTGAACAAATGGCTAGACACTTCGACGATCCTAGTTTAAGAAGTCCTATTCCCTCCATTGAATCTCTTAACACCGCTATAAGTGAAACTTCTTTTCAGTTGAGGAACCTCTTCCTAACACCTAAACAACTTTCTGTAGATGAAAATTTATTAGCGATTTCACCTTTCCTAGATGTCTCGTCACCTAATTTTATGGAACCAGCATCTTACATCTCCTATACTCCTCTTACTATAATGACGAAGCATGAACATCTACTACAGCCTTCTCAGAGAAGTGTTCGACGAATGTCCCAAGAAGAAATAATGTCTCGCGCAAGCTTTCTGGGTTCCCCCTTTGAACAAGCTCTTCAAACTCCACTGACTCCCATTCCATTCCAAAATTGGAATTTTCTCCACAACGTTCTGAACAATCGGGTATCACAGTACAGGCCATCAAGTAATTCCTTGGTCTAGATAGACCCAATACGGTAACAACTCCCTCTGCACAAACAACTTTTAGGGGAAGTAAGTCTGTTCATTGGGCACCAGAAATATCACCAACTCCAGATGTCACTCAAGAAATTGAAGGGACTACCTTGGAGCCGGAATTGAACCTGCCAAAGATACTGTAGCTTCCAGGACTCGTCAACGGACTTCACAAACTCAAGATGGGCAGGAGATTCCTTGGGTTCAAGACAATTCTGGAGAGAAAACGATGACTACAATGGAAAGAACAGAAATAAATTGAAAACTATATTAGAATTAGATATTTTTGTATCAGGACAATTTTTGAAATATCTTGTAAATAAAATATTTGATAACAATATAAAATAAAATGTCTTCCAATTGTGTTAAGAAAACTATCCTACCTCACACTATCTTAAATTACACTACAAAACATCAAACATTACATTCTGATTAGCCTCCTTCCCCCAATCGCATCATTTTATCATCAATATCGGCTGTAACTCCATCAGTTCAGCCCAGGCTGCGAATTCTATGAACTTAATTTCAGATGGATGAAAGAACAAACTCGGATATTAATATTTGAAATCCTTCTGTTCAAAAATTTTCCATCGTCTTACACCTCTCTCACTTGTCTCCGTCATGTTGGAAGGAAAAAGACCTATCAATTATGTACCCAGTCTATAGGCCACAGTAATAATTTTAGTATTCATACTAAGTATTTTAGTATTTTAGTAAAGGGAAAGACAGGTAAATGAACAATTTGGAAGGAGGATGGATGGGACTTACATGGGAATAGGAAGTTCTTCTGGAAGGAAGCGCGAAAGGTTAATTAAGAATGAGAATAAGGGGAATCTGCTTAGATAATGAAATAGGGTGGCTTCGTAACTGATGAAATGGATGTGAGGGAAGTGTGGAAGGAACACTTGGCAGGTATAGATGAAATTACTGGTGAAATGATCAAAAACGGAGGCGAGATGCTGATATATTGGCTTTGGAAGTTGTTTAACAAAGCGCTTATGGAGGGTATAGTTCCGGAGGAGTGGAGGAGAGCAGTAATAATACCCTTATATAAGGGTAGGGGGATAAGGGTAACTGTAGGAATTATAGGGGAATTAGTTTATTGAGTGTTGTAGGGAAGATATATGCTGGTATTTTGGTCGAAACAGTGCGTCGAGTGATCTGATCTGGGGAAGGAAGCAAGGTGCGTTTAGAAGTGGTAAAGGATGTGTGGATCAAATCTTTACATTAAAACAAATGATTGAGAAAATGAGAGAAGAAAAATAAATTGTATTTATGTTTTATGGATTTGCAACAGGCTTATGATAGGATTAATAAGGAAGCTCTATAGCAGGTGTTAGTGATATATGGTGTTGGTGGTAGGCTTCTGAATGGAACAAAAGTATGGTATAACGATAGTGAAGGGGTGTTGGCAGGAATAAATGGTGCAGAAAGCTGATTGGGTTTAATATTAATAGAGGAGTGAGGAGAAATGTGTTATGGTCTCCTTGGTTATTCAATTTTATATGAATGGGTTATGAAAGAATTAGAGGGTTGGGGTGGCAGGGGATGGTGTTAGATATGATGGTGAATGGAGGAGTGTGGAGGGTGTCCTACCTATTATATGCGGATGATTTGGTTTTGTGCGGTGAATCTGAAGAGAGTTTGGGAGGAATGGTAGAGAGATTTAGCAGGGTGTTCAAATAGAAGGATTTGAAAATAAACGTAGATAAGAGTAAGGTTATGGTTGTGAGTGAGGACAGTCCTCGGTGTAAAGTTATGTTAGATGAATGAGCAGCTGGAAGCAATTGTCTGCGTTAAATTTAGGAAAATGTTGGATTGATAATGGAACGGATGATGCAGAGTGTAGTAGGAAAGTTGTGAATGGCAGGAGGGTGGCTGGTGCAATTAAATCTTGGTGGATATAAAGGGACTAAGTCTTGAGTGCGATAGGGTCTTACATAAGGGTATGTTGTTGCCAATGCTAATGTATAGTAGTGAAACTATGGTCTGGAATAAGAGGTATAGACCTAAAGTACAATGTGTTCAGATGGACAATCTTAGACGGATGTTAGGTGTGAGAATAATTGATAAAATGAGGAATGAACGTATTAAGAGGTTGTGTAGTGTGAAGAAAGGACAAATGAGAAGAATAAATGAAAGTAGTTGATATGGCTTGGTCATGTGGAAAGAATGGATGAAAATTGGTTGATTAAGCGGATGTATAGTGGTGTGTGTGTGTTTTGAATTGACCGGCTGAGAGACCGAAGAAAAAGTGGGTTGAGAGAAAAGGAGTGCCTGGAGAAAGAGAAATGTGAGTTTGGCAGAGGCGAGAAGAAGGTGCATAATAGGAGTGAATGGGCGGAGTTTGTAAGGTTTATATGGTTGTGGCCCCCGGGCCAAGGGATATAGCCCACATTAAGAGTGCCATATGTGGAGTGGTCCGTCGCGGTCCGTGAATGCTTAGGGTGGATTTTTTACTGACTGCGCGAGTTCTCACTAATAGTTAATAAAGTGGGGCGGTAAGGCTGGGCTTTCTTTTCGATTCATGTCATGGTCTTCTACTTATTTTGTTTCCGGTGCAAGGCACGCACCTTACCCCCAGTCTTGAGGAAGGGAGAATAATAATAATGATGATGATGAATATAAATATATATATATAATAATATATATAATATATATATATATATATATATATATATATATATATATATAATATATATATTAAAGTTAAATATATATATATAATATATAATATATATATATATATATATATATATATATAATATATATATTGTGTGGTGTGTGCGCGCATGTACGCATGTGTGTATCTGAGTATGTTTACCGGTAATTTTATTATAACATTTCTACCTCATGATCTGATTGCAGTGTTAAATTTTCTCCTTGAAGTTTTTTGGTCTTCTTTTGACACGCATCTAGTTCAGTTTTCAGTGCTTTAATTTGCTATAAGAAAAAAAATTGAAAATCTTAAAAGGGAAAGGTTCATGAACAGGCGTTTTTTCAATAATAATAATAATAATAATAATAAAAATAATAATATAATAATAATAATAATAAATAATAATAATAATAATAATAATAATAATAATAATAAAAATAATAATATTAATATAATAATAATAATAATAATAAATAATATAATAATAATAAATAATAATAATAATAATAATAATAATAACAAGAAACTTTAATGTATCAAAAAATTATGAGGTTATGCGTGAAACGATTATTGGTTTGAATCAGGGTTGTTTGGTTTAACCCCAACTAAAAAAAAAAAAATTTGCTTTTTCGTTTAAATTTTTTTTTTTTTTTAAATAAAAAAAGTAATAAAAAATGTGCTCTAAATGAAAATATATAGCTAATACATAATAATTATATATCTAGATAGTTAAAATTTAGAAAAAAACATTAGTAACTCTATTTAAAAAAAAAAAAAAAATTATAACATCAAAATACAATAACAATAATCAAAAACTAAAAACTTTTAATCATTTTTTCTTTGAGTTACAAAATTGCTATCAAGATGCTGAAGCAAATAAAACGTTTTAGGGATTAGTTCCCAAAGTTATATTTTGAGAAGGAGAAATTCTTCAAACGGTTTATCTTTCCCAAACTTTTTATATATTGCAAATTAACAGCACACATTTATCATTTATATTTTTTTATAATTTCAAATTGCTGATTTTAAAAAAACATTGTGCTAATAGTATGGAAGAAATCTTTTTGCCCAATATATATCATATATATATATTATAAATTTTATATATATTGTGTATATTTATATATATATAATATATATAATATATATATATATATATATATATATATATATATATATATTAAATATTATATATATATATATATTTACTCCTATTAGCCGGCGACATAGAATTAAATCCAGGTCTCTGGGCATATATTTGCCCCAAATGTAATAGATCACTTACAGTGGACAAGCTCAGTACTGTGCAACATTTGCCAGCTCTAATTTCACTTAAAAGTGTACAAATCTCCAAACCCTCACTCAATATTCTCCAACATAGTCCAGCAACTAATGCTGAGACTGGCACACAGAAATTCGCATCCTCCATCCACATAAATCAATCAACATACCTCAATTAAATATTAATAGCATGAAGAATAAACAAAGAACTTCTCAACACCTTTATTAAATTCATTATACACATAGCACTTATGCAGGAATATAATCTCACACCAAACACTTACCTCTCTGAATTTCCCAATTACACAATCCGAAGACAGTATAAGGATCCATCCAAACATATCCTTGTCACTCTCATACACAAAAACATCCAATTTCTCAACACCATAAATCACACACAACTAATTATGAGCAATGATCCAACAACTAATTATGAACAATGACCCAATATCCACATATCAATCAATAGAAGTAAAAAAAAAAAATTATAATTTCAATATCCTACCAATCATCTCTCAACACTGCCCTAGAGATTATGTCCCAGACTTATCCACTTTAATTCAATATGATAAATTTGATAATGGCGGGGAACTTCAATGGCCATCACCCTGCATGGCTTAAAAAAAACAAAAAAAAAACATACCTACACACCCTCACCAAAAGGTGAAACACTCGTACACAGCTTACATGCCCTCAGAATTCTTAATAATAGAAACCAACCTACTCTACTACCATTCCAACAAAAGAGAACTCCACGTCCCCGATATCTCCTCCTGTTTCACCCAAACCCAAGTAACAGCAACATGGCAAACATTTCAAGCTATCTCATCTGATCATTTCCCAATATTAATTAAAATTCAACATAAACACCACACACACACATCTTTTAAAAAAGAATACACCAACTACAAGAAAGCGAACTGGCAAGCTTACGCTGAATTAATAGAACAAGAATTACAATCTTTCCAAATAGCCGAATATCCGTCTCTCAACAAAGTAATCCAACAATACAATCAAACTGTACTAAAAGCATCTAAATATACATCCCCCCCAAGGCTACCGTAAGCATTTTAATCCCAATATTTCACCTGAAATAGACAATCCAATAAAGAAAAGAAACTCCCTCCTACAAAACAGACAACTAACTCAATACCAAATAAACCTAATCTTAGAACTCAACAACAAAATAAATAACTTAAATCAACTGAATAAAAATAGAAATTGGCAACATTTTTATTTTAATCAATAAACTGACAACATTACACCGGAACACTAAGCCATAAAAATCCACATATTACCAAACACAACTACCCTATGAAGCCATCTGAAAAAAAAAAAAAAAAAAAAAAAAAAAAAAAAAAAAAAAAAAAAAAAAAAAAAAAAAAAAAATAAATGCAACAATGGCACTTATGACATTCCCTCCCCCCACCCCACATTAACAATATAATCTCTAAAGCCACACACAAATTAAACACGACGAAAACATCAACCAGAACAAATTTTGGCCAAAACAAAGACCTTCATAATACTATACAGGGAATACCTCCATCCCTTCTTAAACTATGCATCACCAGCCTTAATAAAGGTCTTAGAATAATAACATGATGCCTTCCCTTCACACCCATCCATCACATACAATCCTAGACAAAAAATTTACTCAAAAGTGCCCATCTCGACATGATGGGTTATCAATTATACAGAAAGTCTCTCTCAATAGACCACACCCTGCATCAAACATTACAACCACCTCTCCGCAGAGAGCAACAATCTCCCCCCACCCAGACATTCCCATTATTAAACACATCCACACTCAGTTAACATAAAGAACTATCTCTGCATATCCAACAACTCGAACACCATACTCTAGGCACGTCCTCCCGAAATATCCTTCACAGAACAAACTTTGGACTGTCAAACCAGAGAAATACGGTCATGTTTACGCTCTGGCACCATCCCTCCCTTCAGGAATAGAAATATAAAATTCATAATGCTCCTCCGGCCCCCCCCCCCGTGTCAAAGTCCAAAGATGTCCCTCCCTGACAAATGACGACACAGTATACCTCTTGCTAGACTGCTCGAACATAAGAAATAGTTTTGACCTACACTTTTTAATCTATCTATGTACGATATCCCAACCCACACCTCCCCTTATATAAAAATTAATAGCTATGCCAATGATCTAAGCAATACTGCTCAATGCCCCCTTCCATAAACACTGTGCCCACATAACTACAACATATATGGACAACTTGAAAGTAGCCGACATTAAATAGAATGTCAGCCTTACCCCCAAAAATCCTCAATTACATTATTTACACCTGATAAAAAGAGAATCACATAAACACCCAACAATTAATCTTTCAAATAATAGACTCCCTTTCAATAGACAACCAACCACCATAGGATTGACATTCGATACACATATGACATTCGCCCATCACATAAGCAACATCATATCCAAAGCCTCACATAAGTTAAATGCTCTGAAGACTTTAACAAGAACTAACTTTGGTCAACATAAAGAAACCAACTCTATAGCATACAGACAATATTTTCGCCCCTTTTTAAACTACACATCGCTCGCCTGAGCACCACAATATCAAAATCTAACATTCAAAAACTGGAAGTAGTCCAAAATAAAGCCCTTAAGATAATACCTGGGTGCCTCCACGCCACACCCAAGCATCACCTTCGAACTGAAACAAAAATCCTACCAATAAAAGCCCATCTCTACGCATGATAGGATGCCAATTCTATAGTAAATCATTCTCAACGATTACCCCCCTCCACATAGAAAGAAAAAAACTACACCAGCAGAATACTACTCTACTATATACCTCGCGGTTTCCCGCTTCTCGCCGGAGGGGAGCTTGAGGAGACAAAATAAAAGTATATATATATATGAAAATGTTTGTACAAACAGCAAGTTTACAGTAACCAGAAGTACTACGAAATGCCGCCCAACATTGATTGTTGCCTAAATAAATCCCTCCTCATCCATGCACACTCACCAAAAAAAGGGGAAGTTTTAATATACGTAATCCTTGAAAATTTTATTGACTTAGGATTGTCTACACTCTACACCATAGTAATAGTGATGAACTGTTCGAATTCTTTCTTTTTTTCAACACAGGATTCTTTTTCAAAATGCACCATGGAAATAATTAAGAAAAATGTACAAATTTTGGATCCTTAATGACAGAAAAAAAAAATA
>JABUQX010061578.1:22500-28974 GCA_015478945.1 Trachelipus rathkii
ATTTCCTCTTCCTCCTCTCCTTCTCCCTCCTCTTTTTTCCTATGGATTTGCCTGTGAATTACATTTGAGCGGGTTGCATAGGCCCGCTGATAATATATCTATGAGGATAGAAAAGACTGGTGGCCCAGATGAACATTCTCCCAACTATACTCCTTTGTCCTCAAATACTAAGCACTTTCCTCAGTGTTGGAAGCTTCGCACATCGTCCAACCTATTCGAAAAAGGAAGCGCTCGACTTTTTTACATATCCTCCCTAATAGCTCTCACTTTATTCTACTAAGATCTTTGAAACCCTTCTCAACTCTCACCTGTCTTAGATATTATCTGGAAACTCTCATTCCCTTCTTTTCGATAGCTAGTAAGGCTTTCAGCGCTCGAGGTTTCCTTCTTTTGGCAATATACTTTCCTATCTAACCGATTTATGGTTTTCAGCTCTTAGGAACACGGGGAGACTTGCGTGGTGGGCGCTGAACATATCCAAAGCATTTGACCGAGTATGGCACGCGCCAAACCCGCTCCACCAAGCTCCCCTCTCTTGGGGTTCCGCTCTTTCTCTTTGCTGTAATTATGTCTAGCTTCTTTCAAGATCTCGTAAATATCAGTCTGCTTTTGATAGGGCGGACTTCTTCTTTCTTTTTCTGTCAATTGTGGGTGTCCCAGGGTTCTGTCTTATTCTATTACTTTTTATTTCTTGCTTTTTCATTATGGATTTTCCTCCCCTGCACACTAACTCTAATCCACTCATTACCGATGACTTCGACCCTTCATCTTTTCAACTCATTTCAGTCTGCTTCCTCTTTATCTTCTAGAATTGGCTCTCGTCTAAATCTTTGACTTTATTCTCACTGATCTGGATAAGAATTTCCAGATGGGGTCGTCTCAACCTTGTGAAATTCAATTCCTTAAGAACCCAAACTTTTGCAAATCTCCTTCTCTAAAAAAAAACCATCTAACTTTCCCATCTCTTCGACGGGTTCTCTCGTCTCAACTGTTGACAATATTAAACAACCTGGGCCTTACAGCATAAACAGAAAAATGTGGTCTGGAATATCTCATGTCACATTAATATAATTGCCGGCCTGCTAGGGACGGCCTCAAAGAAACTGGGTACGTTCTGTTTTTTAGATCTGTGAGACTTTTTTCTCATTGCAATTCATTGCTGCACCGCCTATTACCAAGCCGGTCTCATCCGCCTTTATGAGTAGCTGCTCTCATATCTTGGGGTGGGGGGCCCTGGTTTCACCCGCTTTTGGAAATAGGGGTCTGAGTTAAAAGTCAAAAATTAGGCTTAATAAACTGTTCTGTTTGTGTTTTATCTCTATTCTATAGGCACAAATACCAGGCAAAGTGTCGAGGGGAACTTATCACCCATTTTGCGGTACATCACACCTTTACGATGCCTCGTAGCACAGAGGAGTGCTGTATCTCTCTGGCGCACAGTTTTGTGTATATTGGTAACTTATCCAGGCTAGTTCTTCTGTGGTGTTTCATTCTTTCCCGCCACCTCCTCCTGTTTTTATGAATTCTCTTCCCATCTTCTGTTCCCTGCTGAATTTAATGCTCCTCAACTTTAAGCCTGCGTCTGTGCTCATACGCGTAATTTGCGCTAGAGGGTGAACCTTTGAGCGTACTACACCCCCTGCCTTGAATAGGGCTCTGACTGTGAGTGGTGGTGACAACCTGTTAAAAAAAAAAATCCTATAGGTGGGCAGAGATATGGCACAATCAATTTGAAGCCTCTACTCACCACATCCAAAACATCTCTCAGATTATCCCAGAAAATATTACTCTCTTCCAACATCACCCTCAGATTGGACCATATGTCCGCAACCCACACTACTTTTAATCGCTCTTCAAACTTAAATTTAAGCCTTTAGATTCTAGCACTCAACCACACATACAAAAATCTATACCATAAACGCCTCCACCACAGCAGTCATCATGCAGATATTGCAAAATCTTTCTACTCCCCCTCTCATTCCTTTCCACTCCAACACAAACACATTTTCACACGCACATCCACAGCACACCACTCATTTTCACAGTTTCTTTCATCTTTGTTTTCAGTCACAGTTAGCAAATCAAATTTGCCCTTTCTACATACATCCATATCACCTCTCTCATCAACCTCTGACATTCCATGTATGCATATATTCATACATTTTCGCCGAATAGTAGAAGGTCGCTTACGGCGATCGACGAGCTCTCTGTGCAATGAAACGTAGCATTCTGGCAAAAGATAGTGGTAGTGTGTGCAGCCAACGCCAACTACCCCTTCAGTCACTTAGGTTGCCTTCTCGAACCAGGAACATACGAGTCGGCAATTTTTTTCTCCACACACATAGGGATATAAAGGGTAATAGGGATGTCTGTAAGAATGTGTCTGGAGAGGGGTGTGGGATATAAGTATGGTGTGTAAACTATTGATATGTGGATATAAAGTGGTGTCTGTAATGTTCTGGAGGATGAGTGTGGATATGAAGCGCGGAACAAAAGGTGAACCATTAGGGGCACTGGAATGTCATACATTACCATAACAAAAGGGTATATATCAAAATATTATATATATATATATTATATATATATATATATATATATATATAATATATAATATATATATATATATATATATTATCATATATATATTATATATATATATATATATATATTAGAGTTTTAATACTATTCAAAATTCTTAATATTGTTCAAATAATCGGCAAATACAATCGGCAGAAAATTGCCGATGACGATTGAAAAAAAATTATGGCAGATTTTTGGCCAATGAGATGACGAAAAATGCAGAATATTATCACTAATAATATATTTATTAAAACAATAATATATATTATATATATATTAATAATATATAATATTATATAATATATATATTATAATATATATAATATATATATAATATATAAATATATATATATTATATATATTATAATATACACCATTTAAGTTGCATATCACATTTTTTAAGTATATGACCCATTATATAAATTATATAAATTAATAATTAAATTTTAATTTTATTTAGATATATATATTATATATATATATATATATATTTAAAATATATATATATATATATATATATATATATAATATATATATGTTACCTGAAAATTTCTCTCCAGCCTCTCTAAAGCATCTTCAGCTTCTAATAATTTGTGTCATTTAATGCATTGTTTCCTCTTGAATGGTCCATGCTTTTTTTGGCTTTTCTGCTGTTACAGTATGTTTCGCAAAAAAAAGGTAAATGCATAATTTGCTTTTTGAAAGTAAATATACGCTGTTCACATTCAGCCAAATACTACATAAGTTAGAACTACAGTAAATTATCTTTTATGGTTTGGCAACCTACTAACTGCTCTTTATGATTACAGTATTATTTCAAAATTTGATAGAATATATTAAATATTTATTATATAACAATCAAAGGATGAGTTATGATTTAAGATAGTATGATGTAATGGAAGCAAAAAAAATAAGATGGAAAGTGGAGAAAACAGAAGTTTCAATGACTAAACAAAGTATGAAGTGTTTCAATTAAAGCATGACAAAAATTAATGCTGCTGCATCTGTTAAGGATGTGCGTGAAGCATGGAAAGCTTTAGTTTAAGTTTGGTGCATGCAAATTGTAGTAAAGGAGCAGTAATCAATAAACAAATGCTGTAGAAAATCAATTCCTTTTATTTGTTAAAATATTTCCTGTTTAATGGAGCTAAAGGAAATGTTCCATCACCAAAACCTAATTGAAGGAGATCTAATCAAATATTTTCTAGAAAATTAGTTAAAACCAATCAGGATAGGGATTTTCTTCAGAATATGGAAAACCTGGGTTTATTACACAAATAAAAAAAGTTTTATTTTGGCTATATTTTTTCAAAAAATTTACCTAAACTGCCTTAATACAACATTTTCCACTCTTTAGACCTAACATAAATTATATTTTACAGCTACTCAGTTTTACTAACCTAATAAAAAAAATTAGGTATGGTTTACAGCAGTTGTCACCGAACTTTCTTGGGCATTACCCAAAAAAAATATTTGTGTACAACAATATTACCCTATGCTTGAAAGTAAGAGAAAACAAACTATTTGCTTCCAAAATTGAAGCATACTAGCATATGTAAATATTCTTTTTAAGTTCCACAATCTGGAAAACACAAACATTCAAATTAGTTCACTGATTCATTTGTGTTGAGAACACAGTCATACAAGATGCGAAGTATGTATATATTAAACTTGATTAATTAACTTTAAAAAATATAACACAAACAAAATAATCAAATGAAAAAATAAACTGCATGAAATATGAAAATAGTAACAGACAATATTAACTAAAATCTTGTTAGGGAGCAAAATAATTTCATTGGAAGACATTTTATATTCAGATTTGGAAGAAATAATGATGTTTCATTTTTGAAATATCAAAATTTGGACTATTTGATGTCAGATCAAGATCAAGCAGGTTTTGGGCTCTGAAACATCTGTTTATACTATTTTATACCTTTTTGACTTGTGGTGTGTAAGTCCAGTGTAAGGCCCCCCAACTCCTCCTATTAGCTGGAGATATATATATAATTAAATCCCAGTCCTAGAACACATGTATATCTGCCCAAAATGCAACAGATCATGCACTCGAAGACAAACTTCAGTAATGGCAACACCTGCCAATTCTGTTACCACTTAAAATGCACCAATCTTTAAATTCCAAATCAAAATTCTTCACCATGGTCATGCAACCTATAAAGAGACTTCACACAGAAACCCATATCCCTCATATCTATATCTAAATCAATTTATAAAATAAGCAAAATTATTACTTTAAGTTACTGTGTTAGCAAGTTACATGCTTAATTTTTGAAATCCATTTATATATCATAACTTCATTTAATATTTGCACATTTACCTTAAGTTCTACAACCTACATTTAATTTTTGCCAAATAGCTTGAATTAGGTTCCAATATGAAAACTATTACCAATATATTTACCATTTTTCCTTTGAGGTGGTTCTGGTTGACCTCCTGGTTCAACATCAATATTTGGCGATTCTATATTCTGAACTTCATCATCATTTTCATCACTTTTATCTGATGATGACAACGATAATTTTGAATTATTCATGATCATCTAATAGAGTAAAATGATGCCAATACCATGACTGATTAAATTATAGTATTTACTATCGGAAATACAGAAATTCTTTGATTAACACATTTAATGTGTCCCTTTTAAAATTAAGCTGTAAAGGTGCTTTATTATTTAAAAACATATAAATTATAAGTATCTATGGCATTAATAACACAATGTTACAAGAAAAATGTTTGTTCTGATTTTTCTTTTGTTTTTTTTTTGGTTTTCTGATTTTTTTTTTTTTTTTTTTTTATTCGGTTTCTTATGCAGATTTCAAATAAGTTTTTAGTTTTTCTCTAGCATCGACCGTTTTTGTGTTACGACGGCAGGAAGTAATTATTGGCATCTCATTTTGTATGGTGGTTACTGTTACAAAAAAAAAAAAAAAAAAAAGTTTCTTTTTCTGATTTTTATTGTTTTTTAATTGCTGCAGATTCCAATATGCTTTAGTTTTTCGCATTATTTTAAAGCATGACGGCAGGAAAGTAGCAGTTATATCCATTTTGTATGGTGGTTATTGTTATAAATATTTTTGTTTCTCTGATTTTTTATTGCGATTCAGTTTATGCAGATTCCCAAATATGCTTTTTATTTATCACCAGAGTTTTTGTGTTACGATGGCAGAAGTATTTAACCACAATACAAAATATTACAAAAATGAGAAGATGCCAATAAATACTTCCTGCCGTCGTAACACAAAAACGGTCGATGCTAGAGAAAAACTAAAAACATATTTGGAATCTGCATAAAAAACTGAATAAAAACAATAAAAAAAAATTGGAAGAAAAATTTTTTTTTTTGTAACGGTAACCACCATACAAAATGATGCCAATAATTACTTCTGCCGTCATAACACAAAAACGGTCGATGCTTGAGAAAAACTAAAATATATTTGGAATCTGCATAAAAACTGAAAAACAATAAAAATCAGAACAAACAAAAAAATCTTTTTTTGTAACATTGTGATAAATAATATAATTCACCCTCTATAACTAAAATTTTATTGAAATATTAGCTACTATTTTAATTATTATTATTTGTATGGTAAATCAGCCAGGACAGTGAAAAATAAACAGGCTTTACATTTTATTTAACTATATATATATATATATATATATATATATATATATATATATATATATATATATATATATATATATATATATATATATATATATATATATATATATATATATATATATATATATATATATATATATATATATATATATATATATATATATATGAAGTGGCGCACGAAAACGCGAAAGCGTCACGATAAATATAAATGCTAAACACCCAAATTTTAAAATTGGAACGAAGTATACTTG